>VZRS01001728.1:42302-67912 GCA_013398055.1 Ifrita kowaldi | reverse complement strand
AACCCCAACCATTCCATGATTCTCTGATGGACGCCCACAGAGGCTCTCCTGCTGTGCTACCTGATTTACCTTCCCAGAGGCTTTGATGGGAACCCTCTCATCCCTCCCATCCCAGAGTTCCTGAGCATTCCTTGCTGCCTGCCTGGCTCCCCCTCCTCGGCCCCCCTGAGCACAAACCTCACCAGCACCAGCTGATCCTTTCTGGAAGCTGTGGCAGTTGTTGGGAAATGTGTATTTATTTCTCTTCCTCCCTCCAGAGTGTCCCCTCTCAGCTCCGGAACGTGACGTTGGATTTTGTGCCGGGAACACGCCGCTGTGTTTGAACAGGTTTTTCTGTTCCCCCATCACTCACCAGCTCTGCTGCGGGAGATTTATTGACTTTTATTTATTTATTTGGACTCCACCATTTTTCATGTGGGACACAGCAACTGCCGAGGGAGGGCGGCCCGGGAAGGGCTCAGCGGGAGGCCCGGCCTGAAGCCTTTGAGCCGCTTTGTTTCCTTTGGTTTCATCTCCTGCCTGCAGCAAACACTTGGACAAAGCTCTGCTTGTTCAGGGATGGGGCTGGGCTGCGAGGAAGGAGAGCAGAGAACTTCTGTGCTGGTGGCTCTGGCTCCTCGTCCACCATGTCCAGAGATCATCATAAAATCATGGAATCACAGAATGGGTTGGGAGGGACTTCAAAGCCCACCCAGTGCCACCCCCTGCCATGGGCAGGGACACCTTCCACCATCCCAGGTGGCTCCAAACCCCATCCAACCTGGCCTTGGACACTTCCAGGGATGGGGAGTCCACAAGCTGAGGTCACACCCTGGGGACATCCTGCTCCGTTTGTGGCTCTTCTGGTGCTGGTGGCCAAGTTGGCGCTGGGAGTTCCTGGTCCCAAGCTACACTGGGGCGCTCTTTCCCAGCCCATACGGAAAACAGGAATTCTGGCTCCTGGAGTGGCAGTAGCTCTCCTGGTTGATTCCTCCATCTCTCAGCCATGTGTTTCCTTCCACTCTGGAGTCCCAGCAGCCGGGACTGCTGCTGGGGAGGGCTGGGAAGGGTTCCTGGCGGCCGGTGGGGCTCTCCAGGGCTAGGGGACATCCCTGTCATTTCTGTTTATTGGGATCAGCTGGCCGGTGCCCGGCGGTGGGGTCGGAGCTGATCCCACAGCTCCGGGGAAGGGGGTGTGGGGCTGTTGCATCCCATTGCTGCGGCTCCCTCAGTGCCAGCCCCTCTCCAGGGCCTCCAGCCAGGCTTTCCCTGTGCCGTGGCCTGGAGCAGCCGGCCCTGGGGCTCTTCCCAAGCCGTCGGCTGCTGGCAAGGAAGTCCCACTGGCAGAGCCTCTTCCAGATGTGCACAGCTATGTGCACACCACGGCCCCCTCCCGACGCCGGCCCTGCCGTGTGCCAGGCTGGGCAGGGAGCAGGGATCGCATCCAGGGAATGCGTCACTCTGCCGGGCCCCGCTGTCACCTCGTGGCGTGTGGCAGAGCTGTCGGGACGGAGCTGCCGCCGGCCAGGGGTCCCTGCCAAGGCACCACATCGCCGGTGCCCCCCCGGTCTCACCCTGACGAGTTCCAAGTCCGGCGAGTGGGACTTCCAGTGTTTCCTTTGGCAGAGGCACCTCCAGCCTAATTATCCCCTCTTACGTCAGTTCTGCTGTGTAAGCTGAGATTTCCCGGACTCGTTCTCACCCTGATGCTTCTGGATTTGCCCTGCGGCTCCGTGTGGGAATGCTCTGCCTCCCGCAGGCACCTGCAGGCACCAGGGATCACCCGTGTCCCCGCAGGGTTGGGGGGTCGGTGCCCTTACCCGATCCCTGCCCCTCCAGGATGATGATCCTGCAATCCCTGTTCCAAGGCTGCTGCTCCAAGCACGCATTATCTCCAGCTCAAACGGCGATTCCGCTGGGAAGCAGCGCCCTTGGGGAGGACCAGGAGAGGTCACATTCCGTGGCTGTTGCAGGTATCGCTCCAGAGCCTGGTGGCTGCCGGGGAGCATCCCTGGGGATCGGGTGCTGCAGATCATCCAGGTGTCCCAGCAGATGCAGCATCTATCCACAAGTCCCTCCAGGCCTCTGCTCTCTTCTCCCCCAGGATCTTCCCAGTGCTCCGGGGAGGGATCCCATGTCCTGAACATGCTTCTCCTGCCACACACAGAAATCAGAGATCCATGTCAGAGGAACAAATGGCCGGGATTTTTTTCCTCTCCTTGTTTCACGTTGCTTCCAGTGGAAGGATCCCACTAATGGAGCATCAAAGATGCAGCCCAGGTCTGCTCCTGAGAGAGAGCAAAGCCAGGAGAGCAAAACCAGGAGAGAAAAGCCAGGGATCCCACCAGAGGGGATGTGGTGACGGGGCTGGGCACGAGTGGGTGTGGAGGAAGGACATGGTCATCCCATGGAAAACATGGAAAACAACAGGAATATCTGCTGGTCCTCAGCCTGTGCTGAGGTGTGGGGTGGAGAGCAAGGACCAGGACAGGCCAAGCCACTTCCCGTGGCTTTTCCTCAGCCACAGCTTTGATCTATTTTTAAGGAAAACTGCTGAAATGCAGGGAATTGAGTCACGGTGCTTGGCAGTGGCCTGTGATGGGGCCAGGGGGGCTTGGCCAGGCTCCTCCAGCCACAGAAGTGGTGGGCAGGATGTGACCACTCCATCCCCTCCTGCACCCCCTGCTCCTGCCAGGAGAGAGTGAGGGAGGGGGCCAGGTGGGAAGGGAAGAAGCAGCAGAGAGCTCCGAGTCATCCCTCGGCCAGCCGGCCCCGCTGCCTCACTGGATTGTTTTGTTTTAATGGCATTAGGGAAGGATGCGTTTGTGTTTTCATCTCCGGTTGTTGTGTCCCTCGGGGCCCCTCGCTCCAGCTCCTTTGTTTGGGAGCAGAAAACACTTCCACGACCAAAGGCTGGCTGAGAAATCCTGGAGCAGGCTGTAAATCTCCGCGACCGGCCGAGTGACACACACCTGCTGCTCCACAGCTGGGAGAGGGGAAAGGGGAAGCTTGTTAAGGGTTTTTTTCTGCTTTTTTAATAAAACTTGCATGATTCTCATTGAGATTTTCCAAAGCAATGGTGTTATTGCAAAGCAGGAGGCAGTGGCAGCCGCTGGTGATGGATTTCCCACCTCTTCAAAGCCCAGAAGCCTGGATGGAATAGCAGATTAGGGGCGATATCCCTCATGGGAATGGAGAAGGTGGGACATGGGGGCTGTCCCAAGGTTGAAACCCCCATCCTGGGGGCTGGAGGGAGCCCATGGGATGCTGCAGGGAGGGCTCAGGATCATTGGACAAGTGGGATGTGGTGGGACCACAGCAGAGGAAAAGAGTTTGGGTGGGGTTTGGTTGGGGATCACTTGTGACCACCAAAAAACTAAAGGTAAAAGGTAAATTAATTCTTTTCTTTCAGTTGTGTGAAGGTAAAACTCCAGCACAGCAATAGCTGGTGGTTTCAAAAAACCCCATTTTTACAGAATTGGCATCTTTGTGCCCCAGGAAAAGCGATCTGGGCCAAAGCGCGGCCCCTAATCAAAGCCTCGTTTGGGGGAGGGATTCATTAACTTTACTGGGAGCGCCTTGAAAAAATCATTTCAGAAAGAAGGGAGAAAATGGCCAAGATTTCCTGTGCCTGCTGTAACCTTAAACCTGCCGCAGCCACGAGGAGAGGGAGGCCTGGGGATGGAATTGCACGTTCCCAAAGCCTGCGCCCGCTGGAATGGCAGCGGTTTCCCCAGCTGCAGACAGGGCAGGAAAGAGGGGAAATCTGGTGGGAAGGCACTTCTGTCCCTTTTGATTTTCCCAGAGTGTGCAGATTCGTTCCCTCGCCCACCTCTCCCTTTCCTGGACTGGGATTAAAGGGGGGCACAGCCCCAGGTGGTCGCTGGGCCCTCACAGGAGATGCTCATTCAGGCTGATGTTGCTGCCCCTTGGCCACCCACGAGCTCTGAGCTAGGAGTGGGAGGCAGCCCCCCAAGTATTAATGAGGGCAAAACAATTAAGTAACCTCTGACAGATTCTGTGGTCCCTGAAATAGGGGGGGTTCTGCCAGGACCTGAGGAGTTTCCAACAGAGACCTCTCCCAACATAACGGGGAATTTTCAACAAATCAATGAATTTTCTTCTTTTGTTGTGGTTGAAAAATTCTGATCCACAAAAATCAGATCCTTTTATGGAGACATAAGGATTTCAATGAAAATTGTGTTGGTGAGGATTTCTTTGATGAGGCTGGGATATCTCATCCCAAGGAGGGAGAGCAGCTCTGGAAGTCTGCTCTGCCCAGTTCCCAGCATCTCCAGCTGACGCTGTCCCTGTCATCCCCGGTACAGAGGGATGAGCCACGTGGCAGCCTGGCTGTGCAGGAGGCTCCAAGCCAGGTCTGTGCTCATCAGCCTGGAACTGGGGGGCTCCAGAGCCGGGGAGAGCTGAAACAGGAGCCAGGGAAAGGCAGGGCAGGTCTGAGGGGGGCTGGGCTCAGCACCCTCTGTGCTGGCTCTACATTTTCCTGCTTCCACTTGGATGAGCGACTGCACTCGGCTGAATCACTGGAGAGGAAGGAGAAGCCACTGACACCCTGTAGTTAGCAGTGAGGAAGTTAAATATAGCTCCTACTCTGGGTTGTGAGAGACAGGGAAAGGGAGCAGGAGTGGAGCTCAGGCGCTCCCACTCACCCGATTCCACCCAAAAGGATTAAAGGGACGTTATCCTGGGCTCCCCCTGCTCCCAGGATGTGCTGTGGGGGTCCCTGCCCACCCTGTCACCACCCCAGCACCCAAGTCAGGCCCTATTTTGGGGTCTCTTGCCCACCTGGGTTCTGCTCCAAGAGCCTTCACCTCCTGCAGCATTTCCCTGATGGGGTCCCAGGCTCAGATCCTGCTCCCACTGCTCTCATACCTGAAATATTCCTCATGTGATATTCCCAGTCCTGGCTTCATTCTTCCCTACGATCCCCTCTCCACTCTGCGTCCCCTGCCCATCCCCAAATCCCACTCCTGTCCCCTCCTGCACCCGCTGTGAGAAGTGGGAATGATCACAGTGAGCTCCATGGGAAGGGTGAATTTTTCCCGGAGGCACTTTAAATCAGTCAAATTTGGGGTGGATTTCCATAGAAAAGGCAGGAGACATATCTCTGCCACCAGAGCTGCGTCTTGGAAAACGCTGCGGATCCGTTCCACGTCACAGGAGAGCAAGAACTTCTCAGGGAGATAAACTAAATATAATTGGAAATGGAGCTGTTTTCCTGTTTTCCAGCAGCAAAACAGGGGGTTTGTGTGTGCCGCACTCCCAGGAACGGCTGTGCCATGCAGAGGGAATTGTTCCCGCAGCTCCTGCCTCAGGGAGATACCAAACATGGGAAATTTCAGCCCAACTGATCCGAGGCTGGCAGCGCTCGGCGGAGCCTCCCGATGGGAAGCGTCAGGAGAACTCCACCAGGAGCGGTGGTGCCACAGCAGAGAGTGTGCTCCCAACCCTGGAAAGTTGGCACGGCACTCACGGCTCCCGCTCCCATTTAGATGGTGCAGAATTCCTGGTTTTTCACTGCATTGTTCCGCTCCTTTTTTTGTCCTTTCTCTCTTCCCCCATTCCTGGCGCTCGTGGCAGCTTGGCTGGGCTGGGATGACAAATCCTCTTGTAGCATCTGCTGGGAACTGATAAGACAAGAGCTGATAAGGCTGATGTGCTACTCCTGCTGGACAGGGGAATGATGCCTTTGGCTGGGGCCGGGACTCTTCCCTCGCTGACTCCAGCAGCATCCCGGGATCCAGGCTGGGCTCCAGCCAAGAGCCCCAAATTGGAAAATCAGGCCGAGGGTTTGGGAGCTGGGGCAGGCTGTGCCTTGGAGTGTGGTGTTTTCTTTCCAGGCTGTTGCCTCTTTCCCGAGGTTAAACACAGATGTGGAGGCAAACCACAGCCCCAGCCCCTCATTCTGCCCTGCCCCAGTGTCTGCAGTTTTTTGGAAGAGATAACAATGCTGTCTTTGTTTCCTCCTCTCTTCCCGCCCTCCTCCCTCCCTTTTCTCATTCCCTCTCTCCGAGCATGCAAACCATGATAGCAACGCTCCTCATTCCACAAATAGTCTGGGAAATGGGGCTGAGCGGGAAGGGCGATGGGAAGGCAAGCACCGGTTGGAACCAGGGGCAGGCTGAGCCCGAGATGCCATCGCTGCCCTGAGCTGTCTCCGGAGGGTGCCAGGAGCTGGTGTGGTCTCCGTGTGTGGAGGCAGAGGGATGACCACTAAATAGCATCTTTTACTCCCGGAGGTCTTGTTTTACAGGGAATGTCACCACACTGCCTGCCAAGCTTTCATCTCTTCCCATTCTCAGCTGCAAATTCGATCTGGCACAGAATAGTGGGAGTCTGGAAGAGCAATTCCTGCTGGGTTCTGCGGGCAGAGCTCTCCTCCGGGCCCGGCTGGCTCCATAATGGTGGCCTTCCTTAGAAAGGCCTCTGTGATTCCTGAACGTGGTCCAGGTTTTCCCTGGGTGATAAACTCTGTGATCTGCACTGTCTGTGGTGCCTCAGGAGTGGGGAGGCTCTGAGCAGCCACCACCAGCCCCAAAATTGCTGTTGGAAACAAGGACTGGGAGCACTTACAAAATAATGTCCAACAGGGAAACTCAGGCGCATCTGAGCCTTCCCAAGGAGCTGCTGCTCTGGGAGTGAACCCAAGATCCCATTCCTCTGGGAGCGGTCCGGGGGGGATCCAGCTGCAGGGACATGGGGGCCTGGAAGTCAGGACCAGCTCGGACACAGGGTCACCACAAGGACCCCATCCCTTGAGCCAGGCTGGGAGGATTCCATCTGGAATTTGCCAAGTTTGTGTTTAATCCAGAGCTGAATCATCCCACACCAGCAGGGTCAGAAGCTGTGTCTTGGTTTGAGTTCAAATCTCTTCCACGCAAAAGTGGGACACATCCTGGCTGTGTGGGACAGCAGGGACATGGGGACCTGCAGGGGCAGGGAAGGGAATGTGCAAGGCTGGATGCTGTAACCAGAGGCACCTCGATGGATTTTGGTCTGTTCCCTGATCCAAAGACAGATCTGACCCTAACGGAGAAGTGTCTTGGACAAATCACTGTTATCAACAAATAAAAACTGGAGCAAGTCAGGAGCTGAGCCTGGTCTGGAATCAATCCATCAGTTCCTGGAAATAACACCAATATTTCAATGTGCCTCATTTAATGCAGTTTTGGAAATGCCTCGTGCCCCGTCCTTTGGAGGTCAGGCTCCATCATTAACCCCTCACTCTGAATCTCTGGCTGGGTGCTCAGCATTGAAGCTTCCCATTCACTGAATGCCAAGAAATTCCTCTCGGAGCCCATGGCTGGGATCGCCCTGTCCCCGGCTGCACTCCGGGGTCCGCATTCCTCTGGGATCAGACCTCAGGCTGAAGGGAAAACGCTCTGGAAGAAGCCCTGGGAGACGAGGTGGTGACAGAGGAATGCTGAGAGGGGCATGGGGGACTCAACACCCTCGGGCACAGTGGGACCAAACGAGGACGGAGATTTCCAAACAAACATTCCGTGACACAAACCATACCCTGACCTGGGGCCAGCCCATCCTGATGGATCCTGGGGCTGCAGGGATCACTCCCCTCGCTGCCACACCTTCATCCTCCCTGGCATCCCCCTGCTGTGCCCTGGGAATCTCTTTGGAGTTGTTTTCCCAGTGCACGCTCTCAGTTTGATGTGACAGGAATTGTTAATATTTGCTGTATCTCCTGTGCCCTTGTTTGATTGGTTCCCATTAGCAGGCCCTGATATCACTGGAATTAAGCTTTGCCTGTAGCGACACCAAATCACTTTCTCTTATTAAAACAAACTTTTGGTTCTTGTTGAAAGAAATTTATTGGACTTTTTTTTTTCTGGAACTCTTAGCTGTTTATGGAAAACCAGAATAAATACTGGTATTGCCTTCAGACTGAAAAATCTCCTTTCTGGTCCAATCTGGTGTGTCTGCTCCCAGTTTTGTCGGGAACTGGTGGGGTAGGACAGGGAGTAATGGGTTCAGATTGAAAGAGGGGAAATTTGGGTGGGATATTGAGGAAGAAAAAAAAGGTGGGGAGGCCCTGGCACAGGGTGCCCAGAGCAGCTGTGGCTGCCCCTGGATCCCTGGAAGTGTCCAAGGCCAGGTTGGACGGGGCTTGGAGCAGCCTGGGATAGTGGAAGGTGTCCCTGGCCATGGCAGGGGGTGGCACTGGGTGGGCTTTAAGGTCCCTTCCAGCCCAAACCATCCTGGGATTCCATGATTCCATACAGAACAATATTCCCATGCTCCTTGACCAGCAGCACTGTGGTCAGACCTAATGCAGAAATGCCCTAAAATAGCCACATAAATCCATATAAAGCAAATCTGTCCCGAAGTATAAACCAAAATGAGGGAGTTTATGTGGCAAATACAGAGCACAAGGAGAAGTGGCTCCAGGAACACTTTAACTCCAGGAAAATGATCCGCGTGGGACCGTGCTGGGCTCAGCTCTGCCACGTCTTTAAATCCACCCCCCCTCAGAGGGTCCCTTTGGTGGGACACAGGGACAGGCTGGGCCACTGGGGTGCCCTGGCTGTGGCACTGCCAGCTGGGGGGTGCTGGGACCCCCAGGAGAGGCAGAGCATCCATGAGGGGTCAAGGAAGGGGAAAATGCTTGGGAAGCTTGGGAGGGGAAGGGAAGGGAAGGGCAGATCACACTCAGAGTGGGGAACTGGACTCAGCCCAGAGCAGCAGCCAGAGCTCAGTGCTGCTGGTGCCAGCGTGGGGCAGGGCCGTTATTCCAACACCAGAGATGGGTCTGATATTTTATTTACTAGGAAAGAACCTTTTTCCATTCTCTGATTCCCTGAAGAAAAAAAAAAAAAAAGAGCGAGCAAGAGAAAGAAAAACCCTCTCAGGCTCATTAAAGGCAAATGTTCCCACTTAGGAAAAACTGAGGGGTTTTCACTCGTGGCTTATGAGAAACAGCAGCCAGCTGGGTTCTCCTCATCCCTGTCCCCGTTCCCTGCTCCCCTCCTCACACCCCTCCCACTCCACATCCCAGCAGCTCCAGCAGTGGCATCCAGGGCACTTGGGCTGTTCCAGAGGGTTTGGGACACACGGAGGGGTGGCAGAGGAAGGTGCTGGGGCCTCTCAGCATCCCTCGGCCTGGAGCTGCTCTGGGTGATGGGAGATGGAGGAGCTGATCCCTCTGCCTCCTCTCCCGAAGCTCGGCCTTTGGCAGAGCCGGGAGGTGGCTCTGCAGGGGGGTCAAACCCCACAGCTGGGAAGGGAAGGGGGATGTAGCCCCAAGGATTTGGCTGGGTGTCCTCCCGTTTCCAAACACGGTCCCCACGGAGATCCTGGCCCAGGCTGAACCAACCCTGAAGAAACATCCGTGGGACACGGCAGGAAACGTGGGATGAAATTCGGAATTACAGCTTGCCCAGCCTGGAGGAGACAGTCGGGCTCCCATTCCCCAGCAGCAGGACCGTGCTGGAGGCTGAGCTCATTCCCAGCTCGGGGATGAGCGCTGGGGGCAGCAGCATTCCCTGTGCAGCCTCCAGCCACCTCCCAAAGCCCCGAGCGGACACTTCTGCCGATGGAAGGAGCTCACAGGAGCAGGAGGAGCTTTGGGAAGGGGAGTCACAGGATCCCAGCTGGCAGAGGAGAGAAGTGCTCGCAGCTGAGATCCGAGCTGAGAAAAGCTTTGAGAGGGGAAAAAAGCCCCTCGGGAAGTTCCCCGGAGCATTTGGGGGAGCAGGACACAGGCGGAGAGAGGATGGATGGGTGGAGGGAAGGGAAAGGCTTCGGGGCCATTAAAAAGAAATTTCCCTCCATGGGGCAGGAAAATCAGCTTTGTTTTTGAAAGCAAACAAGCAAACACATGTTCAGCCCAGCTAAACGCAACCTCTCTGAGTTATTATTTATTATTTCTACCATGGCAACATTCAGGGACTCCTGGAAGATTGAAAGAGATCCCTGTGTTGGGCTTTGTAGCAACACGGAGCAGGAGACAGCCCTTGAGCAGGAGATCAGACACAACAAATGGGAGCAGCCGAGGGATGAAGGGTGGGAAGCGAAGGAACAATAACAAGGCTGTGTTTGCTCTTGCCAGCTCTGTACACATCAAGGGGGGTTGAAGGCTCCGTGGTTTAGCAGCTTTGAAACTTTGCTGTAAACACGGCTTTGAGCAAAAATGAAGTGGAAATAAATAAAAACATTTCAATTAGCGGAGCTGCTCCGCTCCCGCTGCACCGCCGCCATCCGAGGGCTCTTTGGAAGCAGGAGCAGCTCTGCTGTGGGCTCTGTGCTCCCACAGTTCTGCTGCAGAGACAGGAAATCCAGAGCTCCCAGCTCACTTCCAAGTGGGATTATGGTCAGGGAAGATTCTGCAGGAGGAACAGGCACACTGTCAGTGGAACAGCTCCTGCTTCCTCGCTGCTTCCTCCTCAGCAGCTGTGCTGAGGTGTGCCCTGCTCACAGCCTGCGATGGGAATTCCTTCTCTGGGCCCTGCCCACAGACTGGCACATAAATTCTCTCTGTGCCCTGCTCATAGCCTGGATTTTGAATTCACTCTCAAGGAGGGAATTCCCTCTCAGGAAATTCAGGGAGCTCAGGACAGTGGCTGAGAGTCCAAGCAGGTCCTCACTCCCCTTCCCAGTCCATCCCACCACCAAGGGGATGAGGATCCAGGGATGATGGTGTGGGCCATGGATGATGCTCCTCTGCAGCCTCAAGACACAGGGGAGACAACGAGGTGTCAAGGGGGACCTGTGAAGTGGCTTTTTCACTGCAAACCCCCCTGTGCAATCCCACCATCACCTGGAAAGGACAAGCAGCAGCTGTGGATGGACTGTCTGTGATTCACAGGGAATTGTTCTGCTGTCCCAGGAGACTGAGGATAGTCAGAGCAAGGGGCGGTTTGGGAACAGCCAGGGCTGTGTCTTGTCCTTCCTCCAGCACAACAAATCCTCCTGCCAGGTCCAGTTTTCCCAGTGCCCACAGCAAAGCTCCCAAGAAAGCAAGCAGAGATGTTTTTCCGAAAGGAAGGCTAAATCAGCCCTATGGTTGGTATTTGTTGTTTACCCTTTGCTCCAGGGTTAACAAGCGCTGAACAAAACTCCTGGGAAGAAATCTTTCTCCCAGGTAAACATCCGGCCCTGCTCGAGTCCAAACAGCTTTTACTGCCGACTTCAGAGCAGCCAGATCCTCCTTCAGTGCCTTCTCAGTTTCACACCAGGCAGGGATCTCCAGGCACTTTGAGGGGGTCAGGCTCCTGCTGGGACAGGTAATTTCCCAGTGGGAAGCAGCCTGAGCTGCTGGCTCTGGCTCACGGCTGTGCCTGTGGAGGTTTTCAGGGAAGAAGAAAGGAGGGAGCTCCCCTGATGAGTGGGTGGCACAGGGAAGGGTCTAAGGGAAGGAAAAGCAGTGCCAGGAGGGGAGCCCAGAGCACAGCTGGATGAGCAGGATGCAGGGATGGAGAAGGCTGGGAAGAGCAGTGAGGACCAGACTGGAGTCGTGAGCATGAGGAGGAAAGCGAGAGGAAGTCAGAGGGTCGGCACACTCCCGTGAAGCACTGCCATGTTCTCAGGAGGCTGGAATTTTGCCTGGGTTTTCCTTCTTACCAGTGACCTCTCCTTGTCTTTCCCCTCCCGGGAGCAGGAGGTTTGTGCTGCCTCAGCCTTTTTGCCATCACTCGCCCCCATCCTTTGGGCATCATCTGCCTCAGCCCTGGCTCGGGCTGTGCACCCAGAGCCCCTCTGTTCTCCCAGCTCCCAGGGGTGACCTTGCCTGTCCATCCACAGCCGAGTTTCCAGGCTGTTATCTCTCCATGGCTTGGTTTGACACATCCCTGTCTCGAGCCGTGACTGATGGCAGCCCAGCCTGCTCAGAGCCAGCCTGGGCTGCTCAAAGCCAGCCAGGCGCTGTTACCAAGCTCATTTTTCTGGCCCTCAGCTGGGACTGCAGCCAAGCACAGCTTTCCCTTCCCTCACCCACCTTTTCCCTCCCATCCACAAAGGTGTTTGTCTTCATCTCTCAGCCCCTCCTGGAGCCAACTCCCCCCATCACTCTCCCAGACAGAAGCACAGGGTCAGCTCTGCCTCTCCCAACCTGCGATAAGCAGCTTTTATCACTCACTACCTGCAGTTTCCAACCACTCTGTATTTCTTCATCTTCCCTCAGATGCAGGAAGGTTCCCAGAGTGCTGATAGTGCTTCTCCATGCCCCTCCTTCAAGGGCTTCTTGAACCTGGGTGCAAAAACGCCCTGGCCAAGGCTCCCTTTCCTTCTCCTCCTCATTGCCCTCCTGCCTGCACTGAGTGCAGTAATTACAATAATTAATAATGGAACCAGAGGATGATTTGGGTGGGAAAGGACCTTGCAGACCACCTTGCTCAACCCCTGCCATGGGCAGAGACACCTTCCACTGTCCCAGGTTCAACCTGGCCTTGGACACTTCTGGGGATGGGGCAGCCAGAGCTGGGAGGAGCAGCCACAGCAGGCCGGATTGGACAGGCCTTGGAGCAACCTGGGATAGTGGAAGGTGTCCCTGCCCAGGGCAGGGGTGGCACTGGATGAGATTTAAGGTCCCTTCCAGCCCAACCCATTCTGGGGCTCTGGGATTCTCCAGGCACAGCCCTTGCACAGCAGCACTGAGCACATCTGGCAGGTGCACAGCTGGACGCTGCTCTGCCAAGGAGCTTGGTTATCCCAATTTGGGAACCTGCAAGAGGCCCTCTGGACAGTTTGCTGGAAATGTGGCTCTGTACCCTTGGGATGCAGCTTTCTCCCATGCATTTATCCCAATTTTAGTGTTCTGAAGGGCATCGGGAACGCCGCAGGCACCCCCGGGCATATCCTGTATCCTCGGGTCTAAATTGTTTCTGTTTCCAAATGATTTCACTGGAGCTGGTTCCACATCTGTCTCCTCCTGCCCTGAGCAGCATTCCCACGTGCCCACAGAAGGACCAGCTGCCCTTGGACTCTGCCAACACCCCCTCGCTCGTCCTCATGAATCCAAGGAAGCCCCAATTAAACAGGATTAGTGATAACACGGGAAAATGGAGAGCAGGAAGCCTGAGGTGTAAACAGAGCCGCGGAACAGCTCAGACACACAAACACACAGAGCAGCAGCTCCCCGAGATCCTCGGGCTGCAGAAATGTTTCTGTAAATCACTGGGAAAGCTCTGGGAATTGGTACAATACACCTGAGGGCAGAGCCTGCCGCTCTCCCTGCCTGGGCACACCTCGTTCTCCGAGGCACCCCTTGGATTCCGCCGCGATTTCCCTGGAGTGAGGGAGGCACTGCTGAGTGAGGAATTGCTCCGGCAGGGGCGGGCTGATGGATGGACTTGTCTTTCCCCAGTGTGATGAGCCCCGGACAGGCTGAAATGAGAGAGGTGCTGAATTCCCTCCCTCACCTGGAATTGAAATGGAAATGAAGCTGTTTTCCAGATAATCCGGCCAACTTCAGGCTCATTCCTGCTGCATCCCGGGGCAGGCACTCTGCACTCACCGCAGGATCTGCCTTCCGGGAAACATTCCCGATCATCCGCTCTCCCTGCCTGCCCCATTCCTCACAAAATGACTCTCAGACTTTTGCAAATGCTGTTCCCAGAGGAATCAGAGCATTTCCAGTGGGATGTTTCTTAGGCGGGATGTTTCCAAGGTGGTTAGAACTCAGGAAGTCTGCAGAGGCCCTGCTTCACCCATCCCCAGCCAAAGGTGCCTTCCCACCTCCCTGGAGGAACCAAAACTCTGTGGAACAGCTCAAANNNNATACAAAAAAAAAAAAAAAAAAAAAGGATTAAAACCCGTGGGAGAAATCAGGGAGCACCAGGGTTGTCAGCAGCATCCCCGTCCCTGTGTCACCTGAGGTCCCTCGGGCACAGCCCTGTCCTGGCGTTGTCACTGAGCCACGAGATCATTGAGATCTCATAACGGGCTGGAGCTCATGAAATGATAAAGCTGAGCGACTTTAGCCTGATTGAAGCAAAATATTTAGAGAGGGCTTTCTAGTGTTTATAATAGGGGTTTGGAATTTTTATTTCATTGGAAATTTGGAGCTGCTGACACTGTTGCTCAAATCTGGGATGAAAGAAAACTGGAACAGTGGTGTTTTTGGCTGACTGGGAATGTTGTGCTGCAGCCAGCTCTAACAGCCTTGTCTCATTCCCCTCCAAGCAGAGGATAAAAGAGAAATATTTTCACTTTCGCAAAGAAAGCCAGAACAAAGTTCCCAACCTAGGTTTGCTGAGGCTGGGGAAGGAGAAGACTCCTCAGGTGACTTCCAAAAGTTTGCAGTGGCTGAAGTGTCTGAGGCGATGCTGCAGGTGAGCTACAGCCTGGGAACGTCAGTGTTTTCCATACTGGGCTGCTCCTTTGGAACCCCAATCTACTGGACATTGCTTTAGGAGTATTCCAAGGTGCACCTGATCGGGAATAACTTTATTTGCAGGAATGGCTTTAGATAAAGGGGATATTGGGAAGAAATCCTTCCCTGTGAGGGTGGGGAGGCCCTGGCACAGGTTCCCAGAGCAGCTGTGGCTGCGCCTGGATCCCTGGAAGTGTCCAAGGCCAGGTTGGATGGGGCTTGGAGCAGCCTGGGACAGTGGAAGGTGTCCCTGCCCATGGCAGGGGGTGGCACTGGATGAGCTTTAAGGTGCCTTCCAGCCCAAACCATCCTGGGACTCTGGGAATATCCCAGTTGGCTTGAGTCCTTGCATGCTGGAGCGATGTTTTTAGCTTTGAAAGGAAGACTTCATTCATTTTTAAATTTCCCTTCCCTCTTCCCTTCTCTCCTGCAATGACCTGGGCTTAATAATTTGAGGAATTTCATTGAACTGCTGTGGAATTCTGAGCTGCAGAGACAGGGAGAGCTGGGTGCTCCCTCTGGTGGGGCTGGCCCAGGGGGCTGCTGCCAGGTCCCACAGCTGTTCCTCCGGATGTGACCGAGCCCTGGGGGTGTCAGGGACTGGGCAACTGTGAGGGATGAAACCCCATTTCCCTTCCCTCAGCTGCGGCTCTGCTGGGAGAGCTGGGAGGAGCTGGGAATGCTGTGAACACAGGTGGATGGAGGGAGACAAAGCCTTAGAATTTCCATTAAAAGGGGATCAGTCTTATTCCAGGTGTGGTAGAAAGATGGAAGGGCTTCTCTTCTCCCTCCAAGGAAATCCCAATCCCAGTGAGCTCATGAGTGTCCTCGTTTGGAAGCTCCCACCACGTCTCCATAAAGAGCCGAGGCCCGAGCTGAGCTCAGCTCCTCCGACTGCTCAATCAATACTCCCTTCCCGGGTTAATGCAGTCAGCAGCTCAATTAAGGGAAAACCCCGTGGGAATGGGAATAAGTGTGCGTTTGGATGGAGCGAACAGCAGGTCCCTGCAACCCGGCTCCCAGAGCAATCAAACCCAGGCTGTTGTGCCTGGTGAGCTCTCCTGGAGCCAGGTGTCTGCATGGGACCCGTCAGCACCCCAGATCCCCAGGAAATTGGCTTTGGGAACAGCCTGCAGCACATTCCCGAGCTCGGGAATGCTCTGGGTATGGCAGCAACAGGAGGGGGAGGGAGGGACACAGGAGCCCCTTCGCCAGGGAGCGATGGGGCTGGGAGAAGTCTCCAGCTAAAACACGGAGAATTTTGGCTCCCTGTGCCCACAGAGCTGTTTGTGTCCCCACGCTGGGCTGACAGGATGAAACCTGCAGTAAATGAACGCAATCACAGTGAGGAGGGAAGTTCCTGTCTCTGGCAGAGGATGTGACAGGGGAGGGAGGAGGACAGGGATGATGTACGAGAGACAGGAGCGTTCCCCCCTCCTTCCTCTTGCTAATGAATTTTTCCCATTAGCTTGAGGTGATTTTGTGAAATCCATGTTGACTCTGATGTCTCAGTTCCTTCCTCCTTCTGTGAGGACAGGAGAGAGGGACAGGGCTGGAGAGATCCGGGTCCGAGGCTGTCACCTGGAACGCAGGAGTCTGGGCCCGGCAGTGACCTGTGTGAGAGGCTCCGCTATTGACCCAGGTAAATAAAGTGTGCAGGGAACAGAGCCCTGGTGATGTGGGAAGGGAGGAATGGGATCCATTATTCCCTTCTGTGATAAGTCCTTGGCTGGGCTGGCAGTTGGAATCAGGAAGATCATTTCTCTAATCCAGATGGTTAATAAATGTGGATTGCTTTGCTAAAACCACTTGACAAAATGCAATTACTGCTGGCTGCAGAGCTTCCAGACAAGAAGCCAGGCTGGGAGCAGGCTCTGCTCTGGCTGGAAAAGCCACGGGGCTGAGGGAGCTGCCATAATTCCTGGGGCCATCCCAGTGAAGGACTCAAAGGCATTTCCTACCCTCACCTATCTTTGGGAACTTGAGGTGTTCTCCTGCACCTGCATCCCGGTGCTCAGCACAAGGTGCTGGTGCTGATCCCAGTCTGTGCTCTCGGCATGCCTGGGTTGGGATATGGACCTGGGGGTCCTGGCTGAGGCAGGGCTGTCCCGCTCTGCTCTGCCCTGGCGCAGCCTCACCTCCAGCCCTGGGGCAATTTTGGGCACTGCAACATCAGAGAGATCTGAAGCTGCCAGAGTGTCCAAAGGAGGGACACGGGGATGGGGGAGGGTCTGGAGGGGCCACACGGGATGGGGAATTGCTGAAGGCACTTGGATTGTCCAGCCTGGAGAAGAGGAGACTGAGGGGAGACTCACCAGGGCCTGGAGCTCCTTCCTAGGGGCAGCTCCGATCTCTGCTCTCTGTGACCCAGAACAGGACCCAGGGAATGGCTGGAGCTGTGCCAGGGGAGGGTCAGGCTGGATTTTAGGTAAAGGTTCTTTCCCCAGAGGGTGTTGGGCACTGCCCAGGCTCCCCAGGGAATGGTCACAGCCCCAAGGCTGCCAGAGCTCCAGGAGCCTTTGGACACCGCTCCCAGGGACAGGGGGGGATTGCTGGGGTGTCCGTGCAGGGTCAGGAGCTGGACTGGATGATCCTGGTGAGTCTCTTCCAGCTCAGGAGATTCTCTAATTCCATGTTTTATTGGTGCTTCTTGGCCATGGGAGCAGTTGGGTTCCTCCTGGCTGGAAGCCCTGTGGGAAACGTCCCCCAGCACCGGGGGAAGGACCCGTGGTGGGTGCAGGGTTGGATGCTGGGCTGGAGCCCACTTTGAGGTTTCATTGCAGCCTTCCACACAAAGCAGTTTGGAGGTTAAAAGCAGCACACTTGTGTTTATTTCTCCACTCTGGCACATCTGCTACTCACTAAAGCTATTTTGGGGGCTCTAAAAGTGGCAGTTTTAGAGAGCTCTAAATGGGTCAGCAATTTCCGGGTATTTTTTTTTCTGAGAAAAGTATAATTTGAACCACAGATGGGAGACATTCAGAAGGGTTGAGAGAAGGGTTTGGGGACACCTCTTCCATCCCCAGGTGAGACAGGTCTGGGAGTGCAATGGATTGCCATTCACATTCAGGGCTCTCCCCTTCTGACTCCAGCTCGGCCCATCCTTACACCAACCCTGGGGCATGGAGAGGTGTGATCCGTGTCCTCTAATGAGGGATGTGATTCCAGGTGGATTTTCCTTGACTTGCCCTGGTGGGAAGTAAACCAGAGGTGGGTCAGTGGTGAGCAGCGCTTTCCAGTCTGAGCTCGAAGCAGAGATGTGGTTCTCTATGTTCACGCTTTAATTGCAAATCCCATCTCCAGGCCGGGCTCCCGGAGCCTCCCCAGCCCCAGGAATGCTCCATGGGAGCTTTCTAGGTCAAACAGTTATTTTTTTAGAGGAAACACTTAAAACTAAAACTCTGCAGAATTTCCCCTGAGGTTACAGAGTTTGTTTAGGCTTCTCCAAGCAGAGGATCTCAATCACTGGGAACTGCAAACCTCCCCCAGACATTCACCCCGCTCCCGTCGCAGGCACAGCCCCGTTCCCAAGTTTGTACAGCAAACAACAACACCACAGCTGCTCTCTCCACACATCAACGTCCAAGGGAATGGCAGAGCCGAGCCAGGAAGAGGAGCAGGGGCAGAGCTGAGCGAGGAAGAGGAGCAGGGGCAGAGCCAAGTGAGGAAGAGGAGTAGGGGCAGAGCCGAGCCAGGAAGAGGAGCAGGGGCAGAGCTGAGTGAGGAAGAGGAGCAAGGGCAGAGCCGAGTGAGGAAGAGGAGCAAGGGCAGAGCCAACTGAGGAAGAGGAGCAAGGGCAGAGCCAAGTGAGGAAGAGGAGCAGGGGCAGAGCCGAGTGAGGAAGAGGAGCAGGAACTGAGGAGTCCAGAGCAGGGACCCCACAGCCAGGAGCAGGCACAGATTGGATCGATGATCTTGGAGGTCTTTTCCAACTTAAATGATTCCATGATCCCACAAGGCCTGGGAGCTGCTGTCCAGCCCCTTGGCAAGCGCAGCATCCCCGGGAGGAGGATGGGGAGGCTCCGTGGGAGGGGGTTACCAGCGGGTCAGGAGGAGGATGAGGGGCAGGGATGAGGGAGAGGGCAGAGGGGCAGCACAGGCCATGTCTCCCTCCCGTCCTCAGATGCAAAACATTCCCTCTGACCTCCTGGTTTTCCATCTAAAAATAACCCATTCTCAGCACAGCGTGGCTCAGAGAAACACAATTTATCACACCAAAGGCGGGGTTGGGGATGTGCATTTGAGGGTGGCAAGAGTCAGGTTTGGATCCTGCTCATTGAGTTCTAAAAGAGCTTTTTTGGGGACAGAGAGGCCTGAGGAAGGGATTTGAAGGTGGATTTTGGTCTGGAGAAGGCCATATGCATTTTGAACCCCCTTCATGGGCAGTGGTTGTGCCAGTGCAATTTGCACTTGGGTGTCCTTAGTGCCAGCCAAACCCTGGGCCAGCTTCTCCACAAGCGTCTCCTCCAAAATCCATGAAAATCAGCATGAAGCAGCAGAGGAGTGACCCCACACTTCCACAAACATTCCTGCTTTCCAGTGAACTTGGCCTGCTCGAGCTGCTGCCTCTTCTGGGACACTGCTCATCCTCTCGGAGCAATTATCCCACGGTGGATCCGCCTTTGCAGAGCCGGCTTTCCAGTGGGGAGAGGAGCTCAGGGTGGAAGGACTGCAGGCAAGTCAGAGCTAGGAAAGCAATCAATTGTTCGTTAATGGAGTTACAGTAAAGATGTTATCCAAAACCACCGTGGCTGCCTAATTATTCATAACATCCCTCTGGAGATTCTCCTTTTGGCAAACTGTGAATCTCTGCTTTGTTGCCACAATAAAAGCAGTTTCAGGGCTGTAAATGAGAGGGTACAAATTACCATGGAGGCCCTGACAATATGGCAGCTCCCGAGCCTTGGATTACATGGTAATTTCCGTGCAATATCCAGGTTATTACGTGGTAAGTGCCATGTCATTACAGGCTAAATGAATGATTATCACCCCTGCTTGACAAATTCACCTGACAAATTTTCCTCCCTCCTCGGTCTCTGGGATGTCTGCAGGCAGGATGCTGTTCCCATGAGGAACAGTGTGGTTGGGGTGGGCTTTTCCGCCCCTGGGTTTTCCCAGTCCCACCTGGGCCATGCCCATGGACAGCACAGAGCTGGATGGGACGTGTGAGGCTCTGACCCAGCTCTGTGTGTGTGCTCCAGACACAAAATATTGACAGGAATTTTGGAATATCCGTGCCAGGGGAAACAGCTTCTAAGTTCCCGAAAGGAACAGAAATGCTCCAGTGCAGCTGAAGGAACTGTTTGAAAATCCTGAGTTAACAGGAGTAGAAAGTGATCTACAGTCTTCTCTCAGCTTTATCATTCCTGTCCTGAGTATTCCAAAGCTCCTCTGCACACACTGGGAAGCAGCTCCAACAGGGGAGTGGAACTTTTTCACTTTGTGCAACTTAAGGCTGCTTAAAACTGCCACAGACCTGATGCACAGTTTTGTGACACCTTTAAATTCTCGTGCATTAGGCTTGAGGAGGTCTCATGGATTTAAGGAATGGCCACAGCCTTGTGCAGAACAAGAATTCAGCCATTTAGGGAACTCAGGTCCTGTGAATGGCCACGGTTTTCCCACAGGAATATCTATGGGTTTCTGTATTTAACCTATAGATCTTTCTAGAGCATGATCAGGCCTAGCCTGGTGATGTTTGATGGGTGTTAGGGACACCCAGCCTGAACTTCCTCACAGGGAGGGATGTTCAGCCACAGGCAATCGGTGCCACTTCCCAGACTGAGAGTTCTACCCTGGAGAATAAACAACCAACAAGAAATTGAAATATTCAGAAATGTCAAATCCTTTAAGCCCTGGCAATTCCCTGGGCCTCAGAAGCTCCAACCCCCACACTCCTGCAGGGTTTGCATTTTAATTGCACTGATATCCCCTAGGAAGCCAAACTCCAGATGGGCCCGAAGCTCCACATCTCCTCCTGTGCCTCCTGAACATGTTTCTCTCCCTGTCCTGCTCGTGCTAAGGACTGACAATCCAGAAAAAATGGTGCAAATATTTGTCCCCTGTCCCCTCCCCAGGCAGACTGAGAGATGAAAAGGGATCTCTCGTTGATATTCCAAACATCCCATGTGCACACAGGCCCAGTTTCCACACATGGCTCCCAGGTTCCTTGGCAGAACACCTGCATCTCCACTGTTCCCACTGTTCAGACACTTCCATGGGAAACTGCTCTGCTTTGGCCCTAAAACCACGACTACAGCAGCTTTGGAAACCTCCTTCTGTCCTGCACCATCACAGACACCAGAGTAACACCCTGGTTATTCCTGGGTAACCAGCTCTGCGTTCTCCCTGCCCAACCTGGCAAGTTCGGAATTGGGAGATCGTCACCAGCCTCTTGGCATGGTGACAATTATCCTGCAGTAACTTAAAAAATAATCACAATCCACGAGGACAAGCAACATTCCTGAGCCTTCTGATGGTATTTGCAAAGCTCAGAGTTGGCTTGAAATGGAAAAGGAGAAAACAGCCCAGATGGGTCTGGAGCTGCTGAAAGGGCAAAGGAGAGACTCATGGAGTCATAGAATCATGGAATCATTAAGGTTGGAAAAGACCTCGAAGATGATCGGGTCCAACCATCAGGCCAGCACCACCCCCGTGTTCCCCACTAAACCGCATCAAGGGCCACATCCACATACGTTCTGAACACTTCCGGGGATGGGGAGGGGCTGGCCGTGGTTCCTCCGCTGTCGCTGCCCAGGAATGAGTCCCCAGTCGCTCTGCAGAGTAACGAGCAATACCCATTCTGAGACTGTTCCTAAAAATCACCGCAGATAAAATTGCTGCCCCATCGCTCCGGCAGCATCCCAGGGCAGGCTCTGCCAGCTCCCTGCCACCAGGACCCTGGGCTCTTCCTGTGGGTGCCGATGCTGCTGCAGCAGCTCCGAGGGACAATTAGGCTTCATCAGGCAGCGCTGACATTTAGCATGAACCCCCCCTCCCATCTCCTGCTTGAATTTCCTTGCTCGCCTTTCAGAGTAAGAAATAAATGGTGCATTAGAGAGAAGGAGAGAGAGATGAGCTTTATTAGCTGTTTATGGAAGAAATTAAAATTGCTCATTAGTAACCACGGCACCGGCAGTGCCCCCCTCCCTGGCAGAGCCCCGATGGTTCCGTGGGGAGCACTAGCCTCGTATTTATTTGGGCTGGCACCTGCCCGGCGCCTCCCTGCCCTTCTGCAGATGGGCACGGGGGGACTGCGGGGAAATGTCACCACTCCTTCCCCCGCCAGAGTCACTTCTTCCCCCCACCGAGTCGCTCCTGCTGCTCGGCATCGGCGCCGGCAGCTCGGGATGCTCCGCTGTGCCGCAGAGCAGCCGGGGCTCGCTGCGCTTTGGCGGAGAGGATGCGAGCGGTAGGGAGGTGACCTGGGGGCCCTGCACCCCGGCAGTGCCATCCTGGGGTGTCCCGCACCAGCCGGAGCACTCCCGGCGTTCAGCACGGTGGAGGGCTGGCTCTTCCCCTCAATCTCTCACCTCCTGGGCAGGCAGTGGTTCCACGTTATCATTTTATGCCGAAAACTTCTAACATAAGGGCTTGTTCACAAATTTTGGGGCTGCGTGGGGCCGCCTGAGCCAGCTCTGCCCGTGGCCAGCTTTGCCTCCTGCTCCTCCTTTTCCTCTTCCTCCTTTCCCCTCTCCATGCCCTGCTGCCCTTCCCAGCAGCCCCACCGTGCTCTGCCCAGCGAGCTGCCCGTCCTGGCTGTGCCGTGACCCCGCCGTGCCGCGCCGGTGGCACCGGGGGCAGGCGGGAGGAAGCGGGGCCAGGAGCACATCAAAGGCTCTGTATCTCCTCACGCAGCTGCCATAAAAAACAATCCAGGTTTCCGCTCCCGAGTCCCGCGTTGCCCTCGCAAGGGACATCTCTGGGGGCAAACGGATAAATCTTTCATCTCCTCGCTCTGGGTTTTATTAAATGCCTCGCACATCCATGGAAAACGCAGATTGCTGATAAATTCGGGCTGGTTACGGGAGAGGCAGATGGAGATTAACTCACTGGACTGACTGGAAGCTGGTTCTTTCCAGGAAGGTGGAGAGCTCTGGGATGTGCACAGCCTGTCCGAGCGGCGCAGCCTGGGAAAGCACTGAGCCCGCCTTGGGAGGGTGCTGCTCTCACAGCCTCCTGGCTCCAGGGCTGGTGCAGCGCAAGCTTTGCCAAGCTCAGGATCATGGAAAGGATGTTTAACCCCGCTGCAGGGAGCAGGGGGGTCCTGCCCCGAGCAGACACAGCTCAGGGAAGGGGAGGTACCAGGGCTCTGCATCACCTGGCCCTGCTCAAGGTGGGCTTCGGCAACAACCCCACTCCCCATCACCCCCTGTACACCTGTATGGATATTCCTGTGGGATCCCTGCGTGAAAATGGTATCTTCTCACCCAAAAACCAGGCACAGCTATTGTGACTGTCACAGCTGGGAGGGAGCCAGGCACCTGGGGAACGCAAGACTTGCTGCTCACATGGGAGGTGTGGGGTGTTTCATTTTCCCTGAGCTCTTCGGGGAATTTCAAGTCCCACCGAAATGGCTGAATGAACTTGTTTAATCAACAGCTCCACAGGCCCCAAAGGGTCCTCAGACCTCTAAAATTGGGCAGCAACAACAGAGAAATAGCATCTTTCCCATAGCTGGGATGGAGGAAGGCAGGAAGTCATGGGACAAAGCTGTAGCAAAAAAAAAATTGTGGGTTTACAGGGAGCAACATTTTCTCCAGCCTGGAAAGGTGACTTCAGATATGGAGGCTCCATCCCAAAGGTCTCCCAGAGAAGTTTGAGCAACGCTGGAGGGCTGAGATGGGGACAGCTCATCCTGCTGCTTGAGGACAGACCCAGCAAACGTAGAAAACAGTTGCCCCAAGATATGAGATGAAATCAAATTAGGAGCAAGAAGCTCAAGAATGAACTTCAAATGCCCTTTGGGGTAGCCAAGCACTCGGGGCTGTTGTAATCAGTAACCTCCCCATTCCCCGGCCGCTGCAGCAAGCCCTGCTAAGCAGACAGATTTTCCATTAAGCCTGGAAGAAATGGCAAAGTGCCTTAATGAATGTCAGAGTTAATACCCCGTTTGTTATAGGCTGCGACTGCAATGTGATGGGTTTATAAAGCCAGCCCCTCATTACCCTTATCAATATTATTCTTACTCAGTTCCCGTCTGCAGGCCAGATCCACATCCAGCCCTTGGCTGCGGCTGCTTGACATGGGAGCTGGCTGCCTGAGGATCTGCAAGCCATCCTGCACCAGGGCATTTTCAAACCAGTAAAAAAGGGAATAAAATCCAAGAACTAAGGCAGGTTGAGCGTATAAAGCGTGTGTCTGAGCGAGCGCGCGGTGCGAGGCATCGCTGCAGCCGCTGCGGCTCTGATTGAAACCAGACTCAGGAAAGAAGGGCTGTAAACGTTTTTTCACTGCCTGTCCTAAGAAATTTATGTCTCACCCACTCCATCATCTCCTTCAGGGCTGCCTTTTTTTGCAGCTGTCTTCAGAGACCATCGGCTGAGCCCCTTTATGAAGTCCAGTCCATGATGTCACCCGGAACCATAACTCACTCACCTCCCTGGCTGGGCTCTGCGCGGGGGTGCCCCATAAATAACGGCCCAGGCCGGGGGAAACCTGCCCTGCTCAAGGAAAACCTTCCTGACATCGGAAGGGAAGAGAGAGGAATATGCACACTGGGCAGAGGGACCCAGAGCAGGGTTTGATGAACTCAAAACCGCAACTGCACGGAGCAAATGGGACAGAAAAACAGCTGATGTTGTGTCCAGCAGAACCTGCTCCAGAGAGGCCAAGGTGAGCCCCAGCTGCCTGGACATCCATTAAACCTTCCAGGGCTCTGCCTCCTCTGGAGAAATCCAAACCACGTGCCGGAGCCCCAGCCCAGAGCATTGTTTGCTGCCTGGGATTAAAATGACTCAGCAGCCAGGATGGGTCCGTCCTTCAGTAGCACCCAATTGGTCATGACTGAAATGTGCTCTGACTTTGGGGTGTTTTTGGGCCCCACGTCCTGGTGGAGTTGCTGCTCACCCATCACACTTCTCGAGAGCAGGTGTCCACATCAGAGAGCGCCAGGCCCCCGCCAAGGCCCATCCCCACGGTGGGGAAGCCGAGGGTAATTGTTTCATTGTGTCTGATAACATGTGGTTTTGCCATATTTATAATCCAGTGCTATTAAAAGGGGAAAAAAGAGATCAGCTCAAAATCCTTCCACCGCAGTTGGCTCTAATTGTCCCTGTCCCACCACTTCCCCCTTTCCCAGTCCTGCTTGTGGGCTGTTTTGGCAGCAGAGCCAAAGCAGGAATGAGCTGTTGGGATGAAGTTTATCCTTCGGTGGGATGGCCTCACTGGGGAGGACTGAGCGCTCTCGGTTTTCCTGGGAAGCCTGGACTGCATCTGCCTGGGAGCAGAGCCCGAGGAGTGCCACCTCCCCGGGACACCTTCACCGCTGTGCTGGAGCCACACCCAAGGCGAGTCATGAGCTTCCCCCTGGAATTTCATCAGTTAACGCCACTGGAACTCTGCAGTCAACAGGGCTGGTCCTGGCAGCTGGAAAATGCACAGGCTGAGACGAAAGGGCTGTTCTCACATCTCCCGTGTTTCTTCTCTTCCACTTGTGGACTTGCAGGGTTGGATCTGTGGTCCCCAGACACTTGTTGAACCACAGAAGTCCCCTCCCTGTGACGGCTGTTGCCAGGAAAATAAACAAGCAGAAAGACTCCAACAGCATCTGCAGGACATCCCCTGAGCCACACATTCCAGAAAACTTTGGAGCTTTGGAGGGCAGGAGCAAGTTCTGGGTGCTTGGTGGTGTGGGCCATGTTCTCAGTGCCTGGAGCTGTGCCACACAGACAGTCTGTCCCACTGAAATGTCCTCAGGGACTGGGAATGCTGTGCAGCCATTCCTCAGTGCCTGGGCATCTGCTGGAGTGTGGGATGCATGCAGGGATTTGGTTCTGAGCTGGAATTTATTGCCCTCTCCTCTCCTTTCCTCTCCTCAGTAGATACAGAAGTGGGGGAGGGTGATGGTGTCTTTTTCCCTTTCTTTCCTCCCAAGCTGAAATTAAAACCAGCCCAAAACCCACCACGATGGGAATGTCTGTGAGCTGGAGTGTGCTCGGGGTGGCCACACAGGTCCATGGGATGTTCCAGGCAGCTGATGGATGGACCTTTCTCCCACACCAAAGGATAATATTTGTGGAAAGTGCTGTCCCATGTGTCCCCAAACCCCCATAGCCTTCTCAGGCTT
>VZRS01001728.1:16709-42208 GCA_013398055.1 Ifrita kowaldi | reverse complement strand
CCCCGTCCTCTCCCTTTCCCCCCACTCCCGTCCCCCCCGTGCATCCAGCTCCCCTCGGCGTGGCTGCCTCCCGTGCTGGGATAATGACTCCAACATTGCCGTGGCATTCGGCATTCCAGCAGCACTTGTGGGGTTCCTCGCTGCTGCCGCGTCCCTGCGCCGCCGGGAGGGCTTTTCAGCGCGGCTCGGCTTTGCTCCCCCCGCCACACAATGGAGACAATGGCGTTTAAAAAGCTGAGAATGGAAGGGAGGGAAGTGGCTCGGGTTTAACCTTTCGCAGGCAGGGCGAAGAGCCGGGGGTGGCGTTGGCAGGGGGNTGGAATTTCATCAGTTAACGCCACTGGAACTCTGCAGTCAACAGGGCTGGTCCTGGCAGCTGGAAAATGCACAGGCTGAGACGAAAGGGCTGTTCTCACATCTCCCGTGTTTCTTCTCTTCCACTTGTGGACTTGCAGGGTTGGATCTGTGGTCCCCAGACACTTGTTGAACCACAGAAGTCCCCTCCCTGTGACGGCTGTTGCCAGGAAAATAAACAAGCAGAAAGACTCCAACAGCATCTGCAGGACATCCCCTGAGCCACACATTCCAGAAAACTTTGGAGCTTTGGAGGGCAGGAGCAAGTTCTGGGTGCTTGGTGGTGTGGGCCATGTTCTCAGTGCCTGGAGCTGTGCCACACAGACAGTCTGTCCCACTGAAATGTCCTCAGGGACTGGGAATGCTGTGCAGCCATTCCTCAGTGCCTGGGCATCTGCTGGAGTGTGCGATGCATGCAGGGATTTGGTTCTGAGCTGGAATTTATTGCCCTCTCCTCTCCTTTCCTCTCCTCAGTAGATACAGAAGTGGGGGAGGGTGATGGTGTCTTTTTCCCTTTCTTTCCTCCCAAGCTGAAATTAAAACCAGCCCAAAACCCACCACGATGGGAATGTCTGTGAGCTGGAGTGTGCTCGGGGTGGCCACACAGGTCCATGGGATGTTCCAGGCAGCTGATGGATGGACCTTTCTCCCACACCAAAGGATAATATTTGTGGAAAGTGCTGTCCCATGTGTCCCCAAACCCCCATAGCCTTCTCAGGCTTCTGTTTCTCCTTTTTTTATATTCCGAGTTGCACTCAAAGCCCTCGAAACCACTCCAGCAGAGCTTGCCCATTATCTGTGGGATGCAGAGGAGGAGGGCTGTTGCCATGGCACTGCAGCATCCCCCTCTTTCACGGCAGCTCCTGGGGGGCTCCACCCCTCGGTACCTGGACAGGGGCTCTGGATCCCTCACTAGGGAGGGCTCTCCTGCGGTCCCTGGGGGCTGCGCCACCAAGGATTCCAGCAGCCTCTCCCTCCCTCCAGGTGCGTCCCACTGGTCCTTGCCAGCCCTTGCCACTCGGTGATGACAAGCGCCTGTCAGCCTTTGCGCTCCCTTCCTGTGGAATGTGAGGGATCCCCAAGGAGCAGCACGGGGCAGGGATGTGGCNGGAGGGAAGTGGCTCGTGTTTAACCTTTCGCAGGCAGCGCGAAGAGCCGGGGCTGGCGTTGTCAGGGGGACGCGAGCGGAGCTCTCCGCCTGCCCACGCCGGTGCCCGCGCCCGCTGCCCGCCGGAGCTGTCAGCTCCCATTACGGCCCTCAATGGACGCAGCCGTCCCCCGGCACAAGGAGCCTTTATTCCTTTGGATGGGAACCAGGAGAAGTGGGAGAATGCGGCGCTGCGTGGGCTCGGATCCCCCAGCTGGGATGTTTCGGTGTCTGATTTTACAGGCGACCAGCGAAGGGGGCAGGGACCCCCGGGGTGGGAACGGCTCTTCCTCCCTCACGGGCCCTTCCAGGGCTGGGAGCGGTGGAGACTTTGTCACCTGGTCCCTGCTGTCGCATGAGTCACCGCGCAGGAATTAGAGCATGTAATGGTCCGGTTTCCATCCCGCCATTCCGGGACCTGAGTGTTGCTGATGGATCCGGCCCCCGTGTCCCACCTGGCTGGGACAGCTCAAGGTGACACCTGCCGGGGCTGTGCCGGGGGTGCCGAGCTCGCCGCGGGGGCTTTGGCAGGGCTCGGAGTGGGGCTCGGTTTATGGGCTTTGTGGTATCGTTTGTCAGGGAGTTCGTGCCTGACGTCGGGAAAACGCTTCCTGGCAGCTGTGCCGCAGTTTGGAGGCTGCAGCCTGAACGGGGGGGACCCGTGGCCGTGGGGACTGTCCCCGTCCGGGGGAGGCGGGACAGGAGCCGCCTGTGGATGCTGCTGCGGGAACACCACGTGTGAGCACAAACCCTGCAAACAGCAGGATATTGTCAGATCCGAACACCATTGGTGATCCACGGCTGACCACGGAGTGACAGAGAACTCCTCCCAAACTATGCTTTAATTTTTCTCTTTCTGGAGAATTTGGAAACATCTGTGCCTGCCTCTCACATTACTCTGATTTTGGTGTCATCTTTGCTTTCTGATCCAGAGGAGTTATCGTGGTTTCTTTTCCCTCGATCCAGATTGTGCTGAGTACCCGTGTCGCTGCCTTCCCGGGAGTTCACACTTGATTTCTCTCTGAACTCTTGGATAAATACCATCCAGGCCGGGGGATTTACTACACTTTCTCCAGTTGCTCCCTGATTTCCTCCTTAGAGGCCTCCCTGCCCGCTAAGGTCACATTCTGATTTCCTATGCACAATGCCTTTGAAATGGAAATGTTTCCCCTCATTGTCTTCTCCAGTAAAGATCAAGAGGAAGAACGCGTTTCTCCCGGCTTTTCCACCCTCTCATAATCGTCCTCTTCTCCCCAGGGACCAAACGCGTGCCACGGTCCCACGTGCCACAGTCTCACAGGCAGCAATCAATCTCCTGTGTGAAGTCCTTCCGTGAATTTCCAGGCTTGTTCTGGCCCCTCTTGGGCTGTTTTGGGACACCCTTGTTTCTGATCCCCAAAGAAGGTGCTTTCCAATCCAGGAAGAACTTTTCCATCTAATTTTCAAGGGGAATTTTATGTACCTCCAGTTAGCACAATCTCTATTCCCATGGCCAGAATGGATTCCCTTTTCTCCCTTTGTTCCTGACTCACCTCCCTGCACAAGCCAGGTGGGTCCCATCCCCATGTCCAGCTGTCCAGGGCAGATGGTCACATCCCGGATTGTCTTTGGGAAGTTGTCCCATCCCTCCTGCTCCCAGGGACATGTCAGGAGAGGAGGGTCTGTCTGAGAGGCTCAACACCCCCAGCACTGCTGGGCTGGATCTGGGCCAGGTGCCTCAGCCCCCAACCCTTCATCTGCAGCTCAGCTCCCGTCTCGTGCCGGGGCCGTGCCAGCAGAACTCCATGGAATGCCATTTCCCGATGTTCTGCTTGTTAACAGTTGCCCACAAAGATTTAAAAGTCTCAGATGTGTGTCCAATCTGTTGGCTTTGCTAGAGTGATCAGAAGGGACCCAAAGGACTTGTGACTATCTTGAAATGTTATTAGAAGTTTGCCTGAATCGCTGATTTTTAGAACAATAACCTTCCCAAAGACTTCAAGCCATTCCTCTGCAAATTGGATTTAAAATAAAATTAAAATGTGATGGAGGGGATTTCTATATGCTGGGGGGAGGATTTTTGCTGGAGCTCAGTGAGCAGAGGGTGTGGTGTAAAATGTACGGAATTATTTTAGCTGCAGCGGGCTTTCCTCTGTGCCCTTTTCCCAGTCTCTCCTGGAACAGGAACTCCATAACATTTGATCCTTTAGACAAACTTTCAAACCCATAATGTTCAAGTGGGTTTGAAATTAGGCGTAAAGAGTTTGTTCATCCTGAGGAATCTCTGAAATGGATTAGTGAGAGCTCCTTGTCTTACAGTGGGAATCTGAGGAAGCAACCAAGGCTCACCCGGAGCCAAAAGAAATGAGAATCATTGGGTGAAGTGATGCACTTTCACACACCCGGTTTGAGCACCTCATCCCAGGGCAGCGTCTGCCCGAGGACACTCCCCAGGTCTCAGCAAACTTGTCCCTCTCATTGCCCGTCCCTGGTGTTCCCAGCAGGAGATGATCCCAGGGAGCCACTGGCTATTGCTGTGTGTTAGTGATGGAACAAGGGGAAAATTGGCACAAATCATTAAGAGTGTCTGATAATTCTCCAGGTGAAAGCCCAGCTGGGCTCAGCAGCTTTCCCAGATCCATTTCCCTGATTTACAGCCATCATTATCCTGGCAATCCTCCACCCCTGCAGCGCCGCTCAGCCAAGAGCCCTGGAGCTGCCTTTCCTCATCCTTCAGCTGCAGGAGCCTGAAGTCAACCCTACCTCCACATTCCCACCCCATGAGGTCTCCAGGGTCTCCTGGGGGAACTGGGAAGAGACAGGAGGTGATTTCCTCTGGTGGCCAAAGGCTGCACTTGGTAGTCACTGGAAAAGGACTCTGCTCATGCTCTTCAGCTGTGTGTTAGTGGCAAATCCATGCAGGACAGGAGTTCCTGCGCAGGGTGGCTTCCAGGTCCTTCCCAAGACAGAGGAAACGCTGATGAACACAGAGCTGAGGTGGCACCTGAGCTCTCAGGGAGGAATGGCCGGTTTGTTCCCATGTTCACTGTTCCCAGGTAATGGGGACCTGTGCCTCATTCCTGTTTTTACTTTTCCCAGATAATGGCAGTCGTTGGCTCATTCCCATGTTCACTTTTCCCAGATAATGGGGGTCGTTGTCATTCCCACTTTCCCTTTTCCTGGATGATGGGGAGGCAAAGCTCTCCCAACCCCTGCAATGGCTCCTGGAGGATTTTGTTCCTCCCTAGCCCTGAGAGTGTTTACTGAGCCTGAGCTGGCAGGAGGAATCATTACCTCTGGATCCTCCCCTCTGGATCCTCACCTCTGGATGGCAGTGCCAGGTCACAGCAGGGACAGGGACAGAGATGCCACCACGCCATCGGCCACCTTCCCCTCCCCATCCTGTGCTGGGACTGCTCTCAACGCTTCCTCTCTGCAAGTTTTCCACATCTACTTCCTGGATTTCTTTGGCAGCCAGCACGAGGGAAGGATGCTTGGCAGGTCCTCTCCGTTTGGGAGAGCGTTCCCTATGGAGTGGGAAGGAACACGCAGCAGCACTGAGGGAATATTCCCACATTGTTCATTCAGATGCCTGAGCCTGCACTTGGTTTGTGAGCCCTGAGCTGAGCCAGGTGTGGGGACAGAGCAGGGGGAGACAAGAAACCCCCTCTGCACAGGGGTCCTGGGGCTCAGCTTGCCAAAATAATGTCACTTATGGAGCTTTCAGGTGACACCAGGAGAGGAGTGCTGGCTCTGGAAGGCCCTGCCAGGGCTCTCCCCGCTGCCTGCGGCCCCACAGCCTCAGGGCTTTAGGCAGAGCAGGGAGACTTCGAGTCCTTCCTCAAAACACAAATCTAGATGAACATAATTACAAAATGAAAAGCATTTTATATTGAAAAGTCAAAGGGTTTCTCTTGGAGGAAATATTGAAATATCTTAGTTCAGCCCAGTTCGTTTTTCCTTTAGGGGCAAGGGAGGCAAAATAAAGAAGCAAATACAGAAATAGGTGGAATATGCCAGGTTTTTTTGTTGGTTTTTTTTTCAAATCCGGATTTTGCACCTCTCATAAACAGCTGATGGATGCATTTGTCCAGCTCCAACTACTACCATATCCATTTATCAGCTGTGGCCTCTAAAGCAGCACTTCCCTGCTGCACAGTTCCTACCAGGGAAGCAACAACCACAATGTATTCGGCCACTGGGAAAACGAGAAAAAAGCATGGAAACACAGGGCTTCTACCCCTCCTCATGCACCCATCAGTGCCCTTGAGCAGGTTTTGTGTTCTCGGTGTTTTCTGTGTCTCTATCCATCCCCAGCCCCGCTGCCGCCGTGCTTTGTGTGGCTGAGCTTTCTCCGGGATGGCTTTTCCATTGTCATTCGCGCAGGGCCAAAGGCAGAATGCATTAAAGCCACCGGCTGGCGGGGCAGCGATATTTGCGTCTCTTGGAGTTAATTCTTCAAATCGCTTCCCGTTCTCGTTCATTTGGGGCACGTCCGTGGATATTCCCGGCGGCGCAGGGGGAGGTGAGGCGCTGGTTTGACCCTCGGCTCATGGGGCTCACTGCAAGGAGCTTTGCCTTTGAGCAGGTGGGATGGAGAAGAAGTGCAAGGGTGCTCACCCGGAGGGTGTCCGGGGATGGTGGGAAAAGCCGGCTCTGTGAGGACTTGCTCCCTCGGGGAGGGCAGTGGGAAACCTGGCCCAGGGCGGAGCTGCTCCCGCGGCTCCCGCATCCCCCGGAGCCTGGGCAGCCTCCTCTCCGCTGACAGTGACTGTCCTCTTCATTGCAGAGCACAAACCTCGGCTGCATCAGGGCCCTGTGCTGGTGCTGCAGCGAGCTGGGACCCGGGGCAGCCCCTGCGAGGGGGCACAGGGGCCTCGGGCGGGTGGGGCTGCAGCAAACAAACCCCCTCGGGTGACATTCGGGGTCACTGCAGGCGGCAGTGCCGGCTCCAGAGAGGGGACAGGGCTCCTGCACTCACCAAAGGATGAGGGGACACCCAGGAACAGCAGACCCCAAAGCAGCTCGGTCCCCTCCTCGTCCCCCCGGTTCTCCAGCACGGAGCAGCGGCCGCCTCTCCACTGTGCTCCTGCCCAAAACGTCAGGATCTGGAGGCACTGGGATATTTATTCCTGCCTTTTGCCCCTCGGCTCTCCCTGGAGCGATGATGTATGAACAGTGCCGGCTTTCCATCCCCTGAAGCTGCTCCGCCAGCCTGATGCACACCCCCTCTCCTGGGGGTACCCCAGGGCTTTCTCCGGGTCACGGGGCTACCTCTGGATTTCCTGGATTGTCTGAATTCCTCGTGCAAAGATGTACGTTTCTGAAATTCTATTTTTGGATTAATGAACATTTGGCAACAATACGAAGCCTGTTTGTAGCCGGGGGGGTGACCCTCCTAATGTATTCCCCATGCCTCCTCTTCCCTGGGGCCAAACTGCCCCCCAGGAAAGCCCTGGAGCCTTTCCCGAGTTTACCCCAGGAATGAAATCAGCTCCATGTCTGCCACAGTGAATTTTTCCTCGGTCCGCAGGCACTTTCTCTTTTCCCCACCTGCCCGAGAGGGAGAGAGGAAGGAGGGGAAGCAGATGGAGGCAGAGCTGCAGACACGAAGTGTGAGAAAGGCAGTGGGGAAGAGGAAATTTGAGCATCAGGAAATTCTTCCGAGCACAGTGAGGTGTCAGACAGAGCGATTGCCTTCCCAGGAATGGGGACCAGCTCCATGTCTTGGGAAAAGAAGGGAGATTCAGGTTAGAGCAGACCAAAACCTGCAAGGCCCTGCACTGGCCAGGCTGGGATCAGCATCGTCGTTTCCCTCCCTGGAGTAAAGGAGGATCCATGGGAGGAGGATCCATGGGTTCAGCTCATTTTCCACCTGAATCTCCCCTCTGCTCTGGAGCCAGTCTGGGAGAGCTGGGGGTGTTCAGCCTGAAGATAAGGCACCAGGGAGACCTCAGAACCCCTTTCAGGGCCTAAAGAGGCTCCAGGAGAGCTGGAGAGGGACTTGGAAGAAGGGATAGAGGGACAGGACAAGGGGGAATGTCTTCCCACTGCCAGAGAGCAGGGATAGATGGGATATTGGGAAGGAATTCCTCCCTGTGAGGGTGGGGAGGCCCTGGCACAGGGTGCCCAGAGAAGCTGTGGCTGCCCCTGGATCCCTGGAAGTGTCCAAAGCCAGGCTGGATGGGGCTTGGAGCAACCTGGGCTAGTGGAAGGTGTCCCTGCCATGGCAGGGGTTGGGATGGGATGAGCTGCAAGGTCCCTTTGAACTGAAACTGGTCTGGGATTCCATGATTCCCACAGTGTGGAGCCAGAGCTGGACTCTGTCCCTCTCCAGCCACCTGGTCCCACATGTCCCCCCAAGCCCTGGGAGTTGAAGACTACTCGCAGCTCCTGCCCAGACCTACGTCAGCTCTCAGTGGGAGTTTTGATGCCGCAGGAGTGGGAATTCCATAAAGCATCCCAAGCTCTCCCTGCACCGGCACTTCCCGAGCGGGTCCCTCTGTGTGGGCTGTGCTGGGGTGACACCTCCAGCCCGCCCCCAGACGGGAGGAGCAGCTCGTGCACTGATGTAAAACAGGGGACGAAAGGTCCCCCGTGACTCTTTTTGCCTATTTCATCCCCAAATAATTCTGCGAGAGAATTTTTGTGTAATTGGATTAAGTGTGGGGAACTTGTCCTTGCTGACAGATTGCACAGGCACCAAACCAACATCAGGGGGGTGTCACTAAATCTTCTTTCACTGGGAAAAAAAAAGCAAATAGTAATTCAGGTTTGCAGCCAAACCAGATTTACCCAGCCCCTATCCAGAGGATGGATTGTTCCCCATTAGTCCCACAAAAGCCACTGAGACCCCTTTATTCCTCTGGTTTCATTTTATGGGCACGAGCAACTTCACGCGGCTTTTTCTGTGAAAGGGGACCATTTTTGAAAAGCAGCCCGTGTTTGAGGGACACGACACCATGGCAGATCCACGGATATCTCCACTCTCCAAAGGAAGGGCTATTAAGGAGATAAGGGATTGGGAGAACACTCTCTCTGCGGCGCTGAAGAGCGGAGCAGGAAGATAACTTGGGAGCTCTGGTAAAGCCACCAAGCATTCTGCGAATAAAACTGTTTGAGGAATCAGTTTTCCTCACTGCAGCGATTGTGTTTTCCTGAGGGTGATGTTTATCCATTGGCTCTGTTCCCGCAGCTCAGACACATCCAAGGCTCGCCCAGGGCCCCATCCAGCGCTCGCTGCAGAGCCCAGAGAGGCTCAGGGCGAGCTGGGAGTGCGAGCAGGGGAAGCCAGGCTTGAAACCCACTGTCCTGCACACCAGAGGAGGTTCAGCTTGGACAGCAGCAGGAATTCCTTCCTGGAAGGCGTTGTCAGGCATTGGAAGGGGCTGCCCAGGGAAGTTTGGAGTCCCCATCCCTGGAGGTGTCCAAGGCAGGCCTGGACATGGCACTCAGTGCTCTGGGCTGGTGACAAGGTGGGGATCGGGCACAGCTTGGACTCGATGACTTTGGAGAGATTTCCCAACCTCACTGATTCTGTGATTCCGTTAAGTTCATCCCAGCCTGTGGCTGCAGCGTCCACAAAGGCACCCCCAACTCATCACAGGGGTGAGCCAGTGTTGCTTGCCCAAGCTGAGTCCGGTTTTTCCTGTCACAGGGGGTCCCACAGCAAAGCCCGGAGCATGTGGAGCATGGGGAGCGCTCCAGGACACCCCGAGCTGTCTGTGCCCCCCCAGCTCCCAGCCCTGAGCGTGGAGCCAGCTCCACTGTCAGTTATTTACAGAGCTCCGTGGGCCACATCCAGCATGCTTGGATCAGCCCCCAAGCTCTTAATGAGATTACAAAGTTTATTTTAGTTGAGAAAGACACCAATAAAAAGGATTTAAAAATCCCTCGGCATCTCGCCATACCCCAGAGTGCTCGACCAGTGGGAGAGCTCCTCCAGCTCCCGCGTTTGTTTTGCTTTCGGAGCAACCGAGGCTGCTGCCTCCTGCATTCCCGTGCATTAGCAGCCTCTTCCCAGGTTGACCCCATGTATTATGGATGTGCTAAAATCTTCATGTTCTGAATAGGAGCTGCATTATTCATGGCTCTGCTTAGAGTTTGTCTTTAAAAGCCCTGCAGCCTTTTAATGAAATGCTCCGATTTTAACAGCAGCCGAGACCAGATATTTTGCTTTAAATTTTTTAAAAGTCATCTCTGTGGATTTTTCCCCCTGTTCTCCCCCTCTCTTTGAAGGCTCAAGGCCACTCAGAAGACGGGGTGGTGGTGGAGGACAGAGACGGATGAGGAGGTGTGAGGGTTCGGGGAGGGGAGGATGGGATGTGCTGATGGCCCCGAGCCCCTTCCAGCCCCACAGGTGAGGTCAGGGGTGCTGGATGTCCCCAGGTCCCCGAGGGGAGTGGGCGCTTCGTGGGCATCAGGGATGCAGCCAGAGGATGCACCGGGTGTGTGGCACTGAGCCTCTCCCAGCCTCGGGCAGTGGTGTTGCTCCTGATTTGAGTGACACCAAGGTTTCCTTGGAATTGTTATGTGAGGAGGGAAAGGGGGAAGATGGAGACAGGGGCACCCCCTGGGCCCTGTGGGGTGGTGTCGCGGTTCAGTGTGGAAGGTGCAGGCAATAGGTGGGGGGTGGGATGGAGGGTGTGGGGACCCCACGGACCTCCACCAAGAAATTCCTAAGGCCGGCATGAGCTGGAGCAGAGCCAGCACGCCCTGCCTGGTCTGGGAGCAGGGAGAGAGCTCCAAAGGCTCTGCCTGGGGTGCAGGAGCACAGCACGGAGTGAGCGCAGCCCCCGTGTGGGCACAACCGCAGCCCCGTGGCGGGGCTGCCTCTGCCTCCACCTGCAGTGAATTTGGCCTAATGGCTTAAACACAGATCCCGTTTCCAGGCAAACATCCCAAGTGTTCTGTCCCTGGTGGCAGGGAAACTCCTTAAATCAAAGCGGAGCAATCCGATAGCCGGGGCCGCAGCTCGGGGCTTTATTGATCACATCTGGGCTGGGACTGGGATGGGACTGGGAAGGGACCGGGATGGGACTGGGATGGGGCTGTGATGGGACTGTGGGGAGCTGTGGGCTGGGTCCCTGGGGACACACTGCTCTCCTGCCCTGCTCAGAGCCCCGGCCCTGCAACCCCTCACACCGAGCACTGGAAGGAGAGAGAAGAAACGCTGGAGTTTCTGACAGCTCCAGCCTTCCTGAGCCCAGTGCCACAGATTCCTTTTGTCTCTCCAGTTCCCAGGAGTTTCCGAGCACATTGAATGCTGCTGTTATTGTTTGGTAGGGTTTTGTGTTAATTCCTCCTTACCTCTGAGACTTGGGTACAGAAAAGTTGGAAAAAAGCAAGAGATTAGGGGAATTTCCCTTCCTCTGTGCTCCAAATGTGATTAAGCACCAAGGTCCCCTCGGCGCGGGGCTGTGACATGTGGTGCTGGCAGCGCGGTGCTGGGGTGGCCGCTTCCCACCCAGGCTCATTCCTGAGCTGCTCCTGGTGACTCCCGGGAGTTAATGGTGTGGGGACCACCAGCAGTGGCAGGGTCCTTCTGCGCTCTCTGCTGTGCCTCAGCCACTTTCGGGGGCGGAGAACCCTCTCTGCCGGGGTTTCATCTCCATGACAAGGAGGTTTTTGAGGCAATCACTGGTTATGCCCACCCTGCCAGCACCTTGGGAGGAGCAGGGAAAGGTGGGATGGGGCACTTGGAGGGGGAAGCAGGGCCAGGCTGCCATTAGCCTGGCTGAGCTGTCTGTGCCGGCCCTGACAGCTCTGCCAAAAGGCAGGTGCCACACGCAGCTCCAGCGCTGGCAGGACAATGCCACCGTGTCCCAGGCCACGTGCCCGCGTCCAGAGCAGCCCTGGCTGGGTGCCAGTCCCCTGTAGCTCAGCGGGATTGCTGCCCCGTCCCTGCTCCTGGGACCTCCACATCCTCCCTCCGCGCCCATCAGGAGGCTCCGAGAGCCGCGGCCCCTCGGGGGCGCATCCGTCATGTCCCATTTGGGAGGCAGGGCTCTTCCCGTCACATTGTTGTGTCTGGAAGCAGGTCACCCCGCATTTCCATAAGATCACATTTCCAGGCCAGCGCTGCCCGCAGCCCTGCCATTCATGCTCCATTGGAGAGCCGCTGCTGCCTGCACGGAGCGCGGGGATAAAGTGATGTCTTAATTCATTGCACATTCTTAAATAAAGGAGCGGGAGAGAAAGGGAGCGGCTCAAGGTCAGCACTCGTTGCTGAGTGAGATTTCTTCAGCAGATTGTCTAAAATAGCCCGGAAAAAATAAATAAAAGCAAATTGATGGACATGCTATATTGAGGCGATGGGAAGTGAAGATGAAAAGAGAAGTGCCAGCTTGACTGCCAGCTTGGTGTGAGAATAAAACCTGCAAAAATATTCTCAATTGGTATTTTAATGGCTGACCTGAATGCTTAAAAAACCCCAGGATTGCTGACTTGAGCCAGGCAGATGCTGAAGCCATTTGTGCATGAATAACACTGGGAGAATCCTTCAAAAATTATTTAGTGATCTATCTCTCCAATTCTGGCTGGAGCTGACCAAATTCATTTGAAATCAAAAGAAAGGCTCTCCATTACTTCCTTGATCTTTGGGTGAGGTCCCTGAAGGCATTTAGGAGGCTTTGTTTTGTTTTGTTTTCCACAGATACTCCTGTGAATACTTCAAGGGGGCGTTAATTGGAACTGGTGGTGGAAGCTGGACTTTGCAGACTGTTGGTTTGATACCCTTGACCTTCAAGCCCATCCAATCCCACCCCCTGCCACTGGCAGGGACACCTTCCACTGTCCCAGGCTGCTCCAAGCCCCATCCAGCCTGGCCTTGGACACTTCCAGGGATCCAGGGGCAGCCACAGTTTCTCTGGGCACCCTGTGCCAGGGCCTCCCCACCCTCACAGGGAAGAATTCCTTCCCAATGTCCCATCTAACCCTGCCCTCTGGCAGTGGGAAGTCATTCCTCCTTGTCCTCTTCCTCTATCTCTTGTCCCAAGTCCCTCTCCAGCTCTCCTGGAGCCCCTTTAGGCCCTGAAAGGGGCTCTGAGTTCTCCCTGGTGCCTTTTCTTCAGGCTGAACAGCCCCAGCTCTCCCAGGCTGGCTCCTGAGCAGAGGGGTTTGTGCTGTTTTAATGAGTTTCAATTATTATTTTGGTCCTTTAAAATAATCATTCAAAAAACCCCAAAAGACTAAAAAAAATGGAAAAACATTGCTGGGATGGGATGGAATTATTCCAGTAGGAATTACAGCTGACTGCCCTGAAAAGGCTGACAGGAACAGAGGCTGGATGGGGTCGGATTCCCCTTCCCAAAGCCCAGGGTCTGTTTTTTCCAGGTGTGAGCAGAGCAGCCCCAGGGGGATGAAGAAGGTACCAGACATCCCTCACACATCCTCTGAGGTGAATTCCCAGCTGGACATCTGCCCCTGTCCCCTCTTTGGAGCAGCTCTGGGGGTTGTTCCAGCACAGGTCCTGCCCGTGGTGTGCTCAGGGTGTCACAAACAGTGTCAGGGACCATCCCCAGAGCACCTGTGTGACAAACATTAAACAGTCCCTGGCTTCTCATGCTCGGATGTGACCCAGCAGGGAAGCTGGAGCTGCCTGGAGAAAAGGTGAACCAGACTGCCAGGAGAGACAGGGAGTGCAACTGCTGCCTTTTTGTCCAAAACAGGAATTTCTGGTTAAAAACAAAATATGGCTGAGATAAATAAAGACGAGTTAAAATGTAGGCAGCTGCCTTGGAGATCTTTCCTGCAGGCAGATCCTGAGCCTGCTGACAGCTCCCTGGCACGGAGAGGCTCCGAAAGCCACAACACCTCCAGTGGCTGGGAAGGAGAGATCCTGGGATGTGCCCCAGAGTTCCTGAGCACTCAATACCTCGGGAAGCAAGGGTTGAGGTGTCCTGTGACAGCAGGAGCCCAGCTGTGTGGGCTGGGAGCAATGCTGAATCATGGAGTCACAGAATCCCAGAATCACTGAGGTTGGAAAAGTTCTCCAAGACCATCGAGTCCAACCTGTGCCCGATCCCCGCCTTGTCACCAGCCCAGAGCTCTGAGTGCCACATCCAGTCCTTCCTTGGACACCTCCAGGGATGGGGACTCCCCACCTCCCTGGGCAGCCCCTGCGAATGCCTGACCACCCTTTCCATGACAAAATTCCTCCTGATCCCACAGGTGGAGGGGTCTCTCATCCCACTGCCCAGCTGCCGTTCCCACTTTGCCTTGTGGCTCACAGAAGGACATTTATCCCATTCCAGCAATGTAACAGCCCAAACTAAACCAGGGCTGGAGCTGCTCAGTCTCTGCTCCCAGGCTTCCCTCTGGATCCTGCTCCTGCCCTACCACAGCCTCCACTTGCCTGGAGCAGGGTTATTCCCCCATGGATGTGAGTTCCTGCCAGCTCTGCCAGTCGCTGACCAAGCGCTGCTGTGCAGATATCCCGGGATTAAAACAATTGGCAATTCTGAGTGCCCAGTTTGAGGCAGAGGATGTGTTTGATGGCACTTGGCCTTTTCTCTAACAGCCTGGCTGTTCCAAGCCCAGCTCCTGATGGCTTTCTCCGGAGCCAGGGATGTTCAGCACCTCTGAATTCAGCTCCCAGGATCTTGGATTTGGATTTAAGGCATAAGGCTCACATGAGATGTTCTGTTCACCAGCAAAAATCGTGGCTAGGGGCACCAGCAGACATCATGGCCTGAGCTGGGGACCGCTCCCCAGAGGGGTGCTGGCATCCCTGAATCCCAAATCCATCTCCCATCCTTCCTTTTCCTGCTTCACAGCCCCCATCTTGATCAGGATTTTAATGGCAAAGGTACAGCAAATTCTGATGAGCTGTCCTTGCTCAAGGCTCAGCACGTGGCCAAGCCCGGCCATGTTTTCCAGGCAGGAGGACACAAAGGGCATGTCCAGGCACGAAAGCATCCTCCCAGTTTGGAAGCTCCTGCTGTAAAGAGACCTGGGGAAGAGCGAGAGCATCGTAAAGAAACGGCTGTCAGAATTCAGCACATTTTTTTTTCATGAGCTTCATTCCTGGGAGCAGATTTCAGCATTTTGGCTGAAACTTTGCAGAGTGATTTCGCTCCAGGCAGACACCAGCCCAGAAAATTTCATCTCCAACCATTCCAGTTTGGCAAAGCCGAGAGCGACTGCAAACACAGACCTGTAATATGTGGAGTGGGAGCAGCCCGGGAACCAGCACTGCACCCTGCACCCCATTCACTCCTCTCTTTCTGTAATTATTTGCTTAATCACAGCACACTTTTAATCCTGTGCCCTAATTAATGTGCTATTAAGAGCCGTGCAGGCCATAAACCTCCCCGTGGCATGAGCAGGATCATTTGCATTTGAGCTCGTTTGTTCAGCCCAGGATCTTGAAGCACTTTCTGAAGTAGAGATCATTAACCCCAGGTTCCAGCTGGCGAGGCCCAGACAGAGGAGATGTGACACCAATTGTCTCTCTCAGCAGCGATGTCCTTGTCTGGCAGATCGCTGGAATATCCACTGGAATGCACAATGTGGGAGCGCTGCTGTCCTGGGGGATCCCGGGAGGGCTGAGCTCAAGCACCACCTCTCCGTGGATGTTCTCCCTGTGCTCTGGCTTGTGGTTGTCACCGCCGCCGGAGAGTGATGCTGGCATTGTCCTGCCCATGGAGAAGGAGGATGACATTGGGATGGCACGGGAAGGGCAGAGGTGCCGTGTCTGGAACAGCGGGACAGCAGGACAGCAGGACAATGGCCCAACATCCCTCCTGAGCCTGGGCTGCGGGAAGTGCTGGCCTTGCTCCGGGATGGGCTCTGGGTGCTCGCCAGCGGCTCCCGGTGGATGCGCTCGCTGCAGGGTTGTTTACACAGGTGCTGCTTTGAAAAGCAAATGTTGCTGTTTATAAAATATTTTGCATCCATTTCCTGGGGAGCAGCGGAGCGGAGCAAGGTGGCTGAGCCCTGGCAGTGCCGATGTTCCGCTGCCAGCAGCTCCCGGTGTCCCAATGCCACGTCCTTGGCACATCATCCCTGCAAACTCTGCTGTCCCTGACGGGCTGGAGATGGATGCAGGTGAAAACAGAGATCAGCAAAACTCTCCCAGGCCCTGCCTTAAAAAAACCTGCTGGAGAGAAGGACAGTTTCCCTTTTTAGGTCTCTCTGGGCAGAGACAGCCAGAACTGTCTGGAAACAGCAAGAGGAATCTTCATTTCCTCTGGGTGTGCCTTCCATGACTGCCTGTGAGCTTAGCTTTGGGGTGCACACGGATTTCAGGCTATTCCCCTAAATATTTAATAGAATCATAGAATTCCAGAATGGCTGGGTTGGAAGGGAAATTAAAGCTCATCTTGTTCGAATCCCAGGGCAGTGACACCTTCCACTAGCCCAGGTTGCTCCAAGCCCTGGCCTTGGACACTTCCAAGGATGGGGCAGCCACAGCTTCTCTGGGCAACCTGTTCCAAATTTCTGCAGAGGGGAGGAGGGGGTTGCCCCAGGCTCAGCCTCGCCGCAGCCCCGGGCCTGGCTCTCCTTGCTGAGCAGGCTCAGGGTCGTTTGTCTCCCTCAATGTGTCTGGGTTTGATCAGCCCTTCCGTCCTGGAGCTCAGAGACTTCCCCCGATGACAGTCTCGTCAAAACTATTCCATTTCCACACAACTCCTCGGCTTTGACAGCTCCACATTTTCTGACAAAACCCAAACCAAAACAAGGCGCTCTTGGAAATTTCTCAAGCGGCTGCAGGGGAATGTTGATGAGATTGGACATATTTGGGTGAGAAAAGGAATGGGGAACAACCCTCAGCTTTCCTACTTTAGTTCCTGAGGATTTGATTTCAAAGCATGAACAGAGCCGCCTCACCCCGGGTGACACAGAGCTGCCATCCGTCACCTTCACACCACGAGGGGACCACCTTGGGCACAGAGGATGACAGTGGTGACAATTTAGGGAGGAAAATCAGAGGCTCTGGACACCAGAGCGTGTGGAGGACATTCAATGTGGGAAGAGTGACACGGCTCCAGCGTGTTCCCATCCGCTCTCCGGTGCCATCACCTCCCACCCGTCATTCCCCCAGTAACTGGCCAAGAAATGTCAGTTATTTTAACCCCTCTTGCTTTATAGTATTTTTCCTGTGTAAAAGCAACCTGCCTGCCCAAAATTTGAAGGTCATTCAAGGCTGAGCTGTGTTGACTCCATTTTTCCAACAGTCAGGAGCCTCTTCTGGTCTTTTCTCGGCAGCTTCTTCATGCCTCCTGCATCCTTGGTCTGGAAAATGAGGTTTCACTGAAAACCCCCAGCCCTGCTCATGTGTGAGGGACACAGGTGTTTCTCTGTTTCACAGGTTGCTATGCAAAGAGAAAGAAACTAATAACCTGATTTTCAGAATGTAATTTTGGTTAAACCCCACTAAAGCTCGTGTTGATAAAACAAACAATCCTTGGGCTTGTTTGTCTTAAATGAGCCCCAAAATATTTGTCATCTGCCTGTTTGCCCCGTCAGCCACCGAGATGAGGAAAGGCAGCGCCGGGAGGATGGACAGGGACCACCAGCAAAGGGAATTGAGCCCAGAGCCTTCCCCACAAGAGGACTCTGCTCAGAGAACCTCCTTTGGGTGCTCCTGTGAATGCCCAGGGCCAGTGCAGTAAATTGAATCATGGAATGACTTGGGATGGTTTGGGTTGGAAGGGACCTTAGAGCCCTTCTCATTCCACCCCCTGCCATGGGCAGGGACACTTCCACTATCCCAGATTGCTCAACTCCCTGTCCAGCCTTTCCTGGAACACTTCCAGGGACAGGGCAGCTCCATGACATGGGATTTGTTCAGGGGATTCAGCCTGGCACCCCCAGATCTGGCTTCTCCAATTCTCCATGTCCCCTTCCAGCCGGGAGCTGCCCCTGGAGCTCTGTGCTCTTCCCAGCCACAGCTCTCTGCTTGTACAGCTGATACCAGAAACGCCTCTTCAGACACTCTGCTGACTCCCATATCCCAGCCCTGCCGTTCCTTGGGGAGCCGTTGGTGCCAGCAGGAAGGGCTGGCACTCAGCGGGCAGAATTCCTGCGTGGAGCTCGGCAGCCTCGCTGGGAGTTCTGCTGCAGGCATGGCACGGGCACGGCATGGCATGGCACGGCACGGCACAGGGCAGCTGCCTGTGGACACAAAGGAATTCACCCAAATCAGTGGATCCGCCACCTCCGGAGGGGTTCAAGTGTGCAGCAATTATCTCCTGAGCCACCCGTCCCACCTTCCTCTGGGAATGCCCCCAGGCACCGCCTCGAAGCGAGGGCTAATGAGTGGATTATTGCAGCATTTTAAAACTCAGCTGTTTTGTAAATTGGGATTATCCACTGAAACCAAGAAGACTTTCAAGAAGGAGCAGCCCTTCACCCCCTCCTCGCTCTCTGCAGTCCCTGTAACAGCAGCACAGCCATGGGGAAAGGCTCATTTTTCAAATTCTCCATCTCAAACACTTCCTTTTCAATCAACATCACTGCTTCACTTCTCCCGTGCCAAGGAGCTGCACTTCTCCCTGTCCCCATCTCCCACTGAAAACACGGCAAATCCAGGCAGTTCTGAAGATCTGTGAGCTTCAAGATTCCTCCCAGCCCAAAGCATCCTGCGCTTCCATAATTCTGTGAGTGGGGCTCCCAGACAGCCCCTCAGCCCCTGGCCCCAGTGTCAGAGTGGGACACCCAGGGAGGCATCCCAGAGCCCTGGGCAGGGCCATCGGCTTTCCAGGCACCAGGGAAAACAATCCAGTTGTGAGATGTGGCTGGGTATCCACTGGCAGCATCTTCCCAGACACAAAATATTTTAATGAAATATTTCAGTTTCAATGAACTGGCATTTTGTTTCCAAGCACATTTCCCCCAGCTTCAGCTGGAGGAGCCCAGCGCTGGGAGCAAGTCCAGATCCCACAGCCCTCCCTTCCCCACACTGCTCCAGCCACCAGCAGGGCTTGGCTGAACCAGGTCCTGCATCCATGCCTGTCACCTGCACCCCTGGCCAGGCTGGGATGTGTGACCAACAGATCTGAACCTGTGCTGGAGTTGAGCTTTGGACAAAAGCCTCTGTCTGCTCCCAGAATTACCCCAAATAATTTGCTTTCCCAAGCCCTTTAAACTGGGATATTCTAATAACACTTACAGGGGAGAATTTCATACACACCAAAGGTACCGGTGGGCCCGGTTGCCCCTTACTTCTTCCAGGAATTCCTTTTCTGAAGGATTTTTCCCTTTTTCTGAGCAGCACAGAGAGCTGTGCTCATCTTGTGAAGCTGTGGCACAGGATGACCAAGATCCCAAACCCAACACCAACCTGACCAGTGGGGTGAAACTGCCTCCCTGGAGCCCTGGCAGAGCAGCACAGCAAAGGCGGAAAACCAAGGAGGTTTCTTTGGAAAGCTGTTTCCATTTTCCGGAGCATTGTTCCGTGGGTATGAAGTGGAGCTATTTCCCTGGGGTTTATCCCAGATGAAACCCAGGAACAGCAGATTTTACCATAATGGGATGTGCCTGCAGAGCCCCCAGCACAGAGCGGCCCCAGCCCAGGATATCCGGGGTTTCCTAAAGGGAATGGATTGTCCTTGTCCAGGGTGGTCCCTAATTTGCTTTGGGCATGGAGGCAGGAGGTCCCAGGGGACATTGGGCTCTGAGGGCTCCTCAGCTGGCAAAGGTTTATTTTAAACAAAAATTTAAAGGCCACCAAAATTATTCAGCGTTTCTCCGGCTGGGTGTGATGCCAGCCCCAGTCCCGGCCAGCACATTCTCTCCTGATTTTCCAAAGCCTTGTGCCTCCATGGGTGACGCTGTCTACAGGTCCTTGAAAATGTCACAGTTCTGGTGTCTCTCATTTGCTTTTCTCCCTTCCAGCTGCTTCCCAGTGAGGAGGAGGGAAAGCCCCTCAGGTTGCCCCTGAACGCCCCTCCTTGATGTCTCCGTCCTCCCATTAGCTCGGTCCCCGCCACGCTGCCATCGGGAGCAGGGTCGCCTTTGGCTCCCTTTCATCCCCTCTGTGACATTCAGGTGCTGCCATGAGGGGCAGGGAGGATTTCCATTTGGAAGGATTTCCATTCTGAAGCATGCTGCCGAGCCCCCGGGGGCCTGCCATTAAAAAGAAGATGAGGAACAAGAGGAGAGGAGAAAAAGGCGAGCCCAGCCTTCCCGGCTCTTTCTTTTCCCTTTTTCCCCCCAGTCAGAAGTCCCTAATTGGTCTGAACTCTGTGGGTGTCGCGGGGCCTTCCTGGACCACCGACCCCGCACAAGACCCTGGCGCATGGGCTGTGGAAGGAGAGGCTGGAGCTGCTCATCTTCCCTCCCTGCTCCCACCAGAAATGCTGATTCCTGCAAAGCTGTGACAGAAAAATGTGGAATAAATAATTGCAAAGATCTGAAAAATGTTATTTTTGTGGTGGGAAACGCATTTGGGGGAAGGGTGAAAAATAAATAAGAGGGAAAGGTTTTGAACTGATGAAGAAAACAGGGTCTTGTCAGAGCGTCCCAGAGAGACCCCGTTTGTCTTTAATGGGGAAAGCAAATTGGAGGCTAATTGCTGGATTTGGAGAGGGATTCCTTACGCCGTAGGAAACGGGATCTGGGTTGTGATTACTGTGTTCTGGGCATGAGTGAGCACTGGAGGGAAGCTGCTTTAGCCATCGGGTGTCCAGGGTTGGGAGCGATGGGGATTTCGGGATGCGGCATCACCCCGGCAGCAGCGGGTGGGACAGGGCAGCTCCCCCTCCCTCCTCTGGAGAGGGACCACGTCCCACGGTGGCAGCTGTGACCCCACTCCATGCTAGGCTGGAGCACCCAATGGTCCTGCAGCTTCACCCAGCACCTCCAGCTCCTCATTCCAGTTCTCCCAGCATCGCTGCCTGCCCTTTCTGGGGCGATGGGATGCTCGTGGACTCTTGTCACCCAAAGCTGACCAAAACTCTTCACCACTGGAGATGCTCTGGCCTGGTGGGAGTGCCAGTGGTGGAATCACCTCCTCTAGCACTGCCTTGTGGGAGGCACCTCCGTGGGAGTGGCCATGGAGGAGTGAAGGGACAGTGGGACACAGGGACACGGGGCTGCGGGAGCAGCACAGTTCAAAGAGGGGTGCAACAGCTCCTTCCTGCTCTTCCTGCCTGAAGGCAGAGGGACAAATAATGGACAGAGAGAAGGAAATAAAGGAAGATGAAGAGTAGAAAGGGAAGAAGACAGGACAGGTGTTTTCCATCTGCCTGTTGGCTGAGCAGAGTTATTTTTGGGACCCTCTGGGGCATCTCAAACAGAAACAGCTCATGACATGCAGCCCAGCCCCTGGTACCTGGAGGCTCTTGGGGGCTGTTTTTTGAGGGCAGATGGTCCTCACGTCTGGGTGGGGTCAGACCATCATGATGGGGAAAGGACTCATGATGGGGAAAGGATTCCAGAGGCTGCATTCGCTCGCTGCCCAAACCAGGACACCCCATGTGTTCCAGCTGGGAAAGTGATGAGCAAATTCCAAGGCTCCCAACAGCCAGCCCCAGCTGAGCATCGCTCAGGAGGCATCCTGAGGGTTCCCCCCCACCAGCCCACCCAGATTTCATTCCCAACAAGCAATTCCCACCCCCAACCCAGCCACCAGGAGCACCAGGATGAGGCACATGCGGTGCTGGAGCTGAACACCCCCACAGGCAGCCAGGAAAAGGAGCAGTGTCACCCTCGGAGGCTGGCACCGTGCTGCGTTTCATAGTAACAGGGAAATATTTTATGCATCAAAAATAATATTTTGGCAAGATCCTTCCCAGGCACTTGTAAGTGCTTATCACAGCGCGGGAGCCTGGATGCTCCAGGCCCTTGGACTCAGATGCTCTTTGTTCCTGTACAACCTGATGTAGGTACTGCTGCAGAGAGAAAAATAAACACTGAAATCGGAATAAACACCCTGTTGTCTGCTGCCCCCACCAACTGTGTCTGTTCCTAAAATAATTGTGTCTGTGGTAAATGCCAACTAATTAATGCGCACATATTTAGATGAGGATTAACATCAATAATAATCAATGCAGATCTATTATGGCTAATTACGGATGTGGATCTATTGCATAGCTCCTAATCTTCTATAAATATAGTTTTTATAATCACTTTGTTAGCAGGTATCTAAAGCAACGCAAAGAATTTGCAATACGAGCTAGAGCCTGGCTCTGTTCCAGCTCAGGTAATTACACCCCAGCTCGGTCTATCCCTCTGCAGCTCCCCCTGGGAATATATTTATAACTTCTTACCCAGAAATGTCTCATGTCACTGAGGGCCGTGTGCTTTGTGACACCCCAAAGGACACGGAGCACAGGAGGGATGTGGGATCTCTCCGGGTGAACCTCAGAACACACTGGGTATGTTTAGTCCATCACAGCTCGGGATTTGGTTGTTATTAGTCCCTACAGAGCATCAGGAACAGCTCTTTAGTCAGGGGAAAGAGGCTGTTAAATAACAAGGAGGATCTGAGAGCTTTGTTGGCTGAAACCCCTTGCTCCGTGTGTCTGGGCTCCTCACCACTCCGTGGCCACTGCTCTCCTCCGGGACTGATGCTCAAATCCTGCTGGTGCTGATGTGCGGCTGATCCATCCCAGCATCCCAGCAGGGTTTGGTGTACACGGATCCCAGGGAGCCCCCAGGTCTGGGGGATGCTCGGCTGCTGGGCCATGGAGCTGCGGGAAGGGGCAGTGGGAGCTCTGCAGAGCCCGACGGGATCCGTGGGGTCCGGGCTGGGAGGAGGAAGACCACGATGCAGCGGCAGGAAGCCTGGGAGCTGGGTGGGCAGCGGTTCCCTCCCACTTCTGCCCAGGCTGCTGAGTGGCTCCTGCAGTTTGGAAGCACCAGCTTCTGTTGGTTTCTCTTTTTTCCCCTTTTTTTTCCTGAGCAACAACCTTGGGAAAAGTGAGCTGGGGTGGGAGCTCTCACACTGCGAATGGGAAAGAGGTGGCAGCTGCACAAACCTCGGGCTGTCCGGGAGGCTCAGGAAGCAAAAAACAACATCCATGTTTCACCACAGCCCCAATTACAACAGGGTTAAGTTTGGCACTTCAGCAGTCAAAACATCTCTCCAAAGTCTCCTCAGGCTGGAACTCCCCTCCAAGAGCCATGGGAAGGAGGACTCGTAACCCAATCTGCTGCTCCAGATTATGCAGTGTCCGACCATGTAATTGAGATTAATCACTTCTTCCCCCATGCCCAGAAATACCTTTCATGTCTGGAACACTCTTCCCCGTCCCGAGCCACTTGAACTTTGAGACTTGTGGGTGATGGAGATGGAGGGGGAGAGGGCAGGGTGGGATGTATCAGCCAGGCAGCACTTCCCGAGTGTCCTGTGCTGGTCTGCAGGGTGAGGCACCACTCAGGAACCTCGAGGGAGCAGCTTCTCTGCCTCCACCCCACCACATTGTGCCTCAGCCCCCAGAGGACCGTGCTGTGACACCAATCAATTATTTAATCATTGGCAAACCCATCTCACGTGACCCTCTCAGGTGCTGTGGTAGCACCAAGACAGGTGGCGAGGGTGACCCGAAATCTGGCAGCATTTTATTTAAACCTAAACCTGGGCTCAGCAGTGCTGAATTAACAGCTGCACTCGATGATTTTAAAGGTCTTTTCCAACCTGAACTATTCCATGGTTTTCTGAACCATCCCTGCCTGCTCCCACACAGGAGACAGCACAATTCCACCAGGTAGCTCTGGGGAGGGGAGGAACCCTCTCAGCTGCCGGGGGGGATAATTCTCCTTCCTTCAGCAGTGGGAGTGAAGCAGATGTGGGGTTTCTTGTAATTCTCCAGGATTTGGTAATGTTGATGTGCAATAGCCTGAAGAGCTGAGGTGGTTTCCCAGCCTGGAAAAGGTGGGAATCTCCCTTCCGTCATCATAAGGAAAGTATGTGTGACCTTGCTTGTTTGTTCCTTGGTGGGGCAGAAAGGAAAGACCCCACCCCAGGCAGTCCAGGTTGGGGTCAGGAATATCCCAACCACACGGATGTGTCACTGCAGGGACACAGGGCATGTCCTGGGACATGGGGCTGGGAAAAGCAGCCTTGTCGGAGTGGGATGGTGAGGGCAGCCCGGGTTCCTGCACCAGGAGGTTCTGGGGCTGCCGGGCTGGGCTGGGTGATGGTGAGGGACACCCTGGTTCCTGCTCCAGAAGGTTCTGGGATTGCTGGGAGGCTCAGCAGGCCGTGCTGCTGGCACAGCCATGCGTGCAAGCTTTGCTTTTCCATTTTAACCTAAAGACCCGAAAAGATTGGGTTCCAGCTGACAAGTCATAAAAGCTGTCGTGTCCTGTATCACAGCAAACATCTGCCAGCGGCATGGCTCCCAGCGGGATCAGCGCTCCGACACGAGTTCAAGGGCTTTTTGGGGGCTTGCTGGAAGAGAGCCGAGGGAGGAAGAGGAGCAGCAATGCCCCCGAGGTCCTCTTGGTCAACCGCAGAGGAATTGCAGCTTGGGCTGGAGCTGGGGCAGACCCAGCGAGACTCTCCAAAGGTCAGCAGCATTCCAGCTGCGGGAGCTGCGGGACACCCGCTCCGGGTAACTGGAGAAGGAGCTGGATAAGCTGCTGGAAGACACGGTTTAAGGCAGCTCGTCCCTGCCATAGGGGGGCTGCTGTGTTTATGGGTTTTGCTCTCAGGACAGGATAGGTTCGCTCTTTACCGGAGCTCACCCAGAGCCTCAGAGCTCCTTCTTGGCTCCAGCAGCGCTCAGGATCGTGGGCCTTAGGGCTGAGTGTCTGAGGGTTTATGGGAACTGAGCCCCACAGACTGCAGGGGATGGGAGGGAAGGATGGGGCGAAGGAGGTGCTCAGACATGAGCCCTTCCACTTCCTAAAGCAACCCTGGTGAAGGGAACTCACTCCCATCCCTCTGCCAGACTGGCTGCCCTGTGTGGTCGTGTTGGGGGTGGGCAGGACAGTCACGGGGCCAGAGCACGGGAAAGGTGGCTGGGAGAGGAGGGCTGGTGACCAGGCTGCATCCCACAGGTGGCACAGTGGCTGTGTCCTGCTGAGGTGGCACAGCGGCCCTGTCCTGCTCCCAGAGAGCACAGCAGTGGGACTGTACAGAGCATTGCACCGACCCCCAGTGCAATCCAGCCATCCCAGTTCCCCATGCAGTGCAGGCAGCAGCCACCGTGGAGGGAAAAGCCCCAGTGCCAGTGAGAAAGGCAAAGGAGAGCCGTGTGTGGCAACTGAGAAGGAAATGAGTGCAGACCTGGCAGGACTCACTAATGGCCTCCACCGCGTGCCTCTGCCTCGTACGAGGCCTTCACTGTGCGAGTTTGGACACATCCCATTTCCCACAGACCCTCATTATCCTACTCGTGTTCACCGCAGTTCTCCATAAATATTTTATGAGCATCCTCTCTGCAAGGCTTTCGTTTGGATTTGCCCTGTGAAAGCGTCTGCCTGGCAAGGAGAAGAGAGGGGAAATGAATAACAAGAACGATCACGGAGCAGCGGGTTGAGGGGGAGTGGAGGGGATGGTGGGGAGAAGGAGCCTCTCTCTCTCTCTCATCGGTAACTGGGTTGTCTCATCTCTGTTCTTGTGTGATAACAGCAGAGCAGCTGCGTCCCTGAGCGGGGATCCTTCGGAGCGCTGTTCTCAGGAGTGGTGCCCAGCTGCCTCTGCCACCACCCAGGGGGACAGAGCCCAGCTGTGCCGTGTCCTCCCGGGATGGGGAGAGGGAGAGCGAGGAGAGGAGAGGAAACAGCCCCAGCATGAGGAAACACAGTCACCTGCTGTGCCCTACTTGGCTGAGGCCCTGACACACGGGAATGTTTTAGCACATCCAATCCTGCCCACGCCAGGCAGAGCAGGAGCCCTGATCCAGCCGGGCACAGGTGTGTGGGGCCCAGGTGTGCTCCAACATGGCACCCTCCAGCACAGCATCCTCACACGGCATCCTCATACAGCATCCACACAGCATCCTCACACAGCATCCACACATGGCATCCACACAGCATCCCTGCACACGGCATCCACACACAGCATCCACACACAGCATCCACACACGGCATCCACACACGGCATCCACACACAGCATCCACA
>VZRS01001728.1:0-16474 GCA_013398055.1 Ifrita kowaldi | reverse complement strand
CACACAGCATCCACACACAGCATCCACACACGGCATCCACACACGGCATCCACACAGAGCATTCCCTGGGCACAGCATTCCCACACACGGCCTCTCCCATTCCCCACACACAACGTCCCATGGCTGGTGTGCAGGTGGGGATATCTGTCACCAGTTTCATCTTGTCCCCCTGGCTCAGGTACATTGGCCATGGCTCCATTCCCTTTGGGACCTGCCCTCCCTCCCATCCCACCCCTGGGTGCCGCAGCCCCGGCTGTGGGGTTTCTCTCCTCTGGTTTCCAAGGCAGAATCCAAGTCCTTTCCAGCCCACCTCCACCCAGGAGAGCCTCTGGCCTATCCTTCTGCTTCACGAGCGAGCTGGGGCTGGCTGGGAAGCAAGAATTCCATTTAGGGAAAAAAACAACAAACCCTGAGGTTTGGAAATTGGTTTTCATCATCATTTTGAAGAGGCAGCAAAGTGCTGATGACACTAAGGCAGGAAGGGAGCCTTTGGCACTGCTCTCCCTCTTTGTGACCGTGGCCCTGCAATCCTGCATTTCTGTGGATGAAGGACCTGGGGCAGAGCTCAAACCATTCCTGGGCTCTCTCCAGAGAGCTCCATTTATGGATCCCATAAATCTTCTCAGCTGTCCAATGGGATAACCTTCCCATCCCGCTGGAGGAGCTGCACCGCAAATTCCTCGTCAGCCAAAGCTTTTTCCAGAAAGGGGCTCAGCTGGCCTGAGCTGGGTGAGCAAGGGGTGACAGGGCGCTGGTGCTGCCCGAGGAGCCGTAGCCCCAAACCTGGGGGGTTTGAGGGTCTCTTGGGCCCCTCTGGAATTGGAAAACATCTTTAGTAAAGGAGGTAAGGCAGTAGGGATGTCCCAGAAAAGCACCCATACTCTGCACACAGCAAATCCCACTTCCCTCCCTGGCCCTGTAGTCCACATAGCCTCGGAGGCTTGTCAGGAGAGATTTCCTTCCCAGATTTTCCTTCAGAAGATGCTTTTTACAAGTGTGTGTTTATGAATGAGGAGCTGGGCTTCCACCCTTCCCTTTGCACGACGGCAGCTCTTGCCGCTGGGGTTTTCCTGCTGAGGTACATTCCTAAATAAATAAATAAAGCAGTTAAATAATTTCCTGTCTAATTGGTAAGAGGATGAAATAGGTGACCTAATCAGTCTTTTCTGTCTCTCATTTCTGCCTAACTCTGACCTTACTCGCCCCAGCTTGGCAGTACAGGGAGCCTGGTGTGTGTGTGGGGTGTCCCCGTTTACCCTGGAGCAGACGTGGGAAGCATCGGGCTCGTGGGCTCTGAGCTTTCCTCGGCTCATTTCAATCCCATCAACCCTTACCTGGAGCTGCAGAGGCCATAAAGCCTCTCTGTGCATCCCAGTTCTCCGTGTGCAGCTGTTGGGAAGCAGGCCAGCCCGAATGTTTGTTGAGATGCTCCCACAAAGCTAAAAAAGCCTGGAATTACCCCAAACCAGGCTGGTCTCCTGTGCCCCAGTGCAGCAAACACTGGCTCCAGGGTGTGTTGTCAGTGTCCAGCCCTGGATGGTGCAAGGAAACTGCTCCAGGATTTGTTCCGGAGGGGGAGGAGAAGCCAGGAATGCTCCTCTCAGGACTGGGCTGGGTCCCAGCATGCAGGAGCAGAACCAGAATTAGGCTCTCTGCCCCTGATAAGAGGAATTTGGTGTTTTCCAGCTGGCTCTGCCTCAGTGGGCCATCCCTGCTCCCTGTGCCACCCCCAAGGAGCTGCAGGGCTGCACACTCTGGAAGTTCAGCTGATCTCCCAGGGCCACAGCAAGATGGGCCCATCTCTTCCCAGAGAGGAGTTTCTCACTCCTCTGCCTCTCTCGGTTGGATTATTTCCCTGAAATTTATCACCTGTTTTCCTTTCCTCAACCCCACCTTCCTAACTCCACATTCCTCTACCTTTCTAAATCATTCCCCTCCCTTCTGCCTGCTGACACCTTTAAACCAGCTGAAGGTCAGTGGTTTGACACCTCTCCCCTGTTTTTCTGCCTTTTCCATCCCAACATGAGCAGGTTCCAGTCCGCAGACCGTCCCCATGGGCTGTCCCCCACTATAAAACTGATTTTCCCTCCTGGTTCCATGGCCCAGATCCCAGGTGACAGCCATGAACAAAAAAAGCCTTGGGATGAATTGCTCAGCCTGGAGTGGAGGTTTCCCAGTTTCCCAGCAGCTGTGCTGAGGTGTTGGCCACGCGCAGGTGAGAACATCTGTCACCCACTCAGATGGGCATCTTCCTTCTCCTCCTTCTCCTTCTCCTTCTCCTTCTCCTTCTCCTTCTCCTTCTCCTTCTCCTTCTCCTTCTCCTTCTCCTTCTCCTTCTGTTCTCTCCCATGCAACTCCTCGGGCTCTGCTCTCCCCCTGCCTGTTCTCTCTCCTCATGCCCGTGTCTCCTCCATCCCTTGGTGTTTGGGGTGTGTTCCCAAGTCCTGGCTGAGCAGGGACAGCTCTGGCTCCGGGGGAAGTCAGGCAGGGAGGGCTCCGTGCTCCAGCACCGCTGCACCTTCCAGCCCCCCCTGAAATTTGTCACTCTAATCCCGTTTGGACACCGCTAACTCCGGCATCCTCCCCCTCCGCCTTCCCTCTCCGGTGCCTCGCGGTGACTCCCGCAGACGCTGCCTTATCTACAGCCCATTTGTTATTCCCATTCCTATTCATCCCGCGTTCCCGGGCTGCTTGTGCCGCGGGAGACAGGAAAACAAAGTCAGCTCTGGCCTCGGGGGACCCCGAGCTCGGAGAGGAGAGGCGCACGGCAGAGGGATGCGGGACTCGGAACAGCGCTGACGTGGGGCGCTTTCACCCTGTGTCCATGGCCAGCGCATTTCCCACGGCTGTCACGGAGGGAACAGGAGCGAGGGCAAGTGGATGCTCAGGAGAACGTCTGCGACCCCCCGTCAGCCGCCCTGGGCCCTGCCGCGGGTGTTGTGACACAGGCAGGCAGCTCCGGGAGCGGTGACACGGTGACACGTTCCCGCGGTGGCACTGCCGAGCTGGAGCAGCTCCCTGCGGCCGCCGCTGCGCTCGGGACCCGACATCCCCTCCCAGGATGGATTTCAGAGCAGGGACCATTCATCAGCCATTATTCCTGTATTTATTTGGGGCTGGTCTTGAAATGTTGTTGCTTTTGACAACTCGCTCTGCACTGGGGAGGGATGGGGGCGATGAAAGAGCAGGGCCGGGCGGGGGGGCCCATCCATCACTGCCCCGGATCCATCCCTGGATCCATCCGTCACCTGCACAACCCCACAGCGGGGCAAGGCTGAGGAGCCGGGACAGGGGGATGGAATCCCAGATTATCCCGACTCAGAAGGGACCCACGGGGATCTCTGAGTCCAGCTCCTGGCCCTGCAGGGGACACTCCAACAATCCCAGCCTGTGTTCCTGCCCAGACCAGAGGCTGCCTCCCATGAGCACTTCCATCCTTCTTCATCTTCCCTCCGAGGGCCGATGCCTTAGGGCTGCTTTAGTCTTATCCTTAATAGGAGAAATTGAAGGCTAAGGATGGCTGCAAACTGGAAAACAAATTCCCCAAAAGTAGGGCAGGCCACAGAGCTGAGCCGAGCCTGTCGCATTGTCTTTTCTCGGAGAAGTTCACATTTTTTCAGTGAAAAACAAAATTAAAGCAAACAAGTTGTGTTTGTTGGGATTTTGTTCTGGCTGTTGTGTGCCCCAGCATGCCTGTGCCTCTGTGCATGCGTGGAATCGCTTGCTCCGGCTCTTTTCCCAAGGGAAGCCAAAGTAGGGAAATAAAAACCTAAAGTGTTTTTTTTATCATTGCTGCTCAGAAACTAAACAATTTCAGCTATGCAGGATCCTCACAGAGGAAGGTAACTGAGATCACAGAGGCTTTTTCCCCACACAGGCACTTGCATGGGGAGGTTTTGCTCCGCCAGTTTTTAAGTGCATTAGTTTTAAATATGTTTTTTCTACATGGCGAAAGAGCTTTCCCTAAACCAGCATTTTCCCCCAAACCCTCCTGTTCAGCCTGTCCCCGTGGCCAGGGCTGTGCTAACCCAGGTGACTCAGGCTCAGCCTGGGCTACAGGCCCGTGTCAGGGACGATATCACTGATTAAGGTGGCATCATGTGTCTGGTGACCCAGCTGTGGAGGAGAGAAAGACAGAGAGCTTGGCCTAAAAAAGTGTAAATAAAGGACATCTGGTTTGTGGGACCCAGGCAGAGAAAGGTCCGATCAGCCCCTAATGAACAAATGGCCCAAAGCACACCAGGAGCTCAGGTCCCAGAGACACCAGTAACCAGTCCCAGTGACCAGCCCAGCCCCTCGGGGTCACCATGGCACTGGTGGCAGCACAAAAGGCCTGGGAGCTTGCACAGACACTGATGGGACAGCCAAAACACACCTTGTGGGACCCTGTGGGTGCTCACCCCTTCTCCACTCCCTCCATCCTCCCTCCTCCAGTCAGGATGAAGATGGATCCGTGTGGATTCATTCATCCAGGGCTTGCTTTACCCCACGTCTCCCAGGATATCCTGCCAGGCAGGACCAGAGATGAGCTCCTCGTGGCAGCAGTGCCCCAATCCCCCCACACCGCACTCCCAACACGTTCTGTGAGTCTCCTGCTTTTCCCCGGGCCCAGAGCCGCAGCCCCGGGACACAGGGAGAGATAAGGCCCTGCTCACGTTACCTGACGCTGCCTTCCTGCCACCTGATAGCATTAATTATGACTTATTCTAATATGAAAGGAGCCCTTCAGAAGGTTTCCCCCTGCTCTGCCTCCATCCCCATGCCCACCACGGGGACCCCCCACCCCTCCCGCCTCCCCTTCCCGAGCCCACGGGACTTCCCAGTTTTCAGCAACACGAGATACAGGAGGCTCTTTGAAAACGCTGCACGCTGGCAGCTTTCCCACCTCAGTGTCAAATCTCACTGGATAATATTCTCCATATTCCTTTATGGAAACCAGAAATTCTGGCTTTGCCGTGTCTCGGCGTGGCCACGCTCGCGCCCGAGCGGCAGCTGTGGGGAGCTGGGGGGCAGCGGCGGTGGCAGTGGGGACAGCAGGCACAGCCCTTGCCACCAGCCATCGAATAAAGCCACAGAAGGCAGAGCCGGGGGAAACTCCTCTGCCAAACACGCTGTTTGCCCAAAAGTGCAGCTGCAGGTCAACCGTGACACTGACGCAACGGGAACGATCTTGTCCCCCCTCAAAAAGGGAAAAATCCGATCAGATCAGCCAAGTTGAACCAGTTTGTTCTGCTGGCTTTGAAGGAAAGCTTCCTGAAGTTCTGTGATTTGTGCTGAAATGATGTTTTCAGGAGAAATTTGCCTGTGTTTAACTCAAGCCCACTTAAGAAGCTTAAAAAGGAAAAGCTTGGAGTGCACGTGGAATGTTTGCTTGATGATTGAACCAAACATTTGGGTTGACTCGAGGCAGGTTTCGGAGAGGGGATTTTTTCAGTTTGTTTTTCGTTTTACTGAGTGCAAGTTTGGGTTTTGTCAATGTCTCCCAGGTTTCCTGTAACCCCTGTGGACAGACGGGCTGCCGAGGGCTGGGAGAGCACCATGTCCCTGTGCAGGGACGGTTATTGCACTCCTCCAGTCCCCAGAATGGCCAGGGGCCTGCAAATAACCTGATGTGCTCTCCAGCTGCCAGGAATTCCCAGCCTAGGTTGTATGGGATTATCCAGAATGGGAGAGGGCACAGGGGAACAGTCCAGGGTCTCTGGTTCTGGGGTTGCTGTGGAGAGGATTGCTTGGAAAACCTCCCTTGCAAACGTGGTGAAAACAGGTTTTCTCCCAGGATATCAGTGAGGAAAAACACAAATCTGCTCTAATCTGGTGCTGCTGGGAGCACTCGTGAGCATCTGCCTGAAGGTATGGGAAGGTGGCATGTCCTGTGGGGTGACAGGGGGACATTTGTATTTCTATACAATTTATAAATGGGCCAGGCATGGGGATAACCGGGTGGGATGCTCTCAGGAACAGGGCCAGGTGTGGGCAGGAGCAGGTAACAGAGCCATCCCTAGGGGAAAAGCCCCATGGCATGGGAATGGAGCTGAGCACAGGGACAGCAAGAGGTAAAAATGCACGTTTTCAGGCCCCAGAGTGTGAACTCCTTCCCCTGGATAAGGGCAGTGCCACTCCAAGGGCAGAGATTGGTGGAAGGAAAGGAACTGCACAGAGCAGCTAAGGACAAGAACAAACCCTAAAAGGGGGCTCTTCGCCCTAAAACACCCTCAAAACCCCTAAAACCTTCATGGCTCGAGCCTGACTCGTGCAGAAGCTGCTTTGAGCAGCCAAGTGATAGCAGGGATGGGAAGGACCCTGCCTGAGGGCAGAGGGAGTGGAGCAGCCCCGGGAAGGCGGGACACCCATCCCACAGGTGCTGCGAAGGGAATGTCAGCTCAGCTGGACAGGAATGTTCCCTCCCAGCCTCTGAAGTGGAACTGCCAGGCCTCCCGCTGCTCTTAATCCCTGGCACATTGAGGAGCTAAATATATTCCCAGCCTAATGCAGCAGGGCCTGGCTAATCTGCCCTTCATCTCTGGGACACCCAGGACCGGCTCTCCCCACATCCCAGTGCGGGTTTAGCAGCGGAACCAGCAGGATGAGGGCTCCTGTTACCGAGAATTCCCGGCTCTGGCAGGGGTGACTCCGGCTGCTGCCGAGGACACGGCAAGGATGTGCACCAGTAATTGAAACAGAACTGCACTTGTCAGAGGGAATGAGCCGTGGGCTTCCCGCTGGCCTGACCTTGCCCTGTGCTGGATTGGGGAACAAATTGCATTTGTTAATTCGCAAAACAATTCTCCCAGTCATTAGTGTGACTCAGGTCCTAATCCCGGGGTGTTTTCATGGAATCACAGACTGGTGTGGGTTGGAAGGAACCTCAAAGCCCATCCAGCCCCACCCCCTGCCATGGGCAGGGACACCTTCCACTGTCCCAGGCTGCTCTAAGTCCCGTCCAGCCTGGCCTTGGACACTCCCAGGGATGGGGAGTCCACAACCTCTCTGATTTTCCCTGTTGACCTCAAATCCCCATCGCAGGTCCTGGCTCCATCTGCATGGGATGAAGGCTGTTTGGGGAACAGTGCCGAGAGAGCTCCCTTGGGCTGGGCTTTTGGGGTCAGTGATGAGACAGCATTTCCGTCCTTGTGCCTGGAAAACCCGGGATGCCCGTCAGCCAAGAGTGAGTGTGCAGCACAGCCCTCACAGCAGAGTCAGGCAGGCACAGGCAGCTGCCTCCAGCTCACACCCCGAAAGAGAACTGACTTCATCCAGCAAAACTGGGCACAAACGTTCCCCAGGGACGCTGGGCGAAGGCTGGATGCGGTGCAGATTCCCCTCCCTCAGCCCTCGCTTTGGGAGAAGAGCCCAGCCAGCCCTGCTCCCACATCCCAGGGGAAACAGGAGCCGGGGAAGGGGGAGCCAAGGTGCTGCCTCGTGCTCGGCCACCCGTAGCCAGCCAGTCCCATCTCCCACTCCCCGTGCCTGCATTAGCATTCCCCAAATCCTTTTAACGCACTGATCTGATAAGGGATCTGCCTGTATTGGATTTTTTTTGCCGGTGACACATAACCCAGCTGGCTGGGTGGCGGCTCGGGGAGGAATCAAACGGTCAGGAACAAATGAGTAAATCAAGTTACCATTTTACATCTCTTTAAGTTGTTTCCCTCTAAGAGCTCCCCAGATTTTATCTCAGGTAGCTTAATTGGAACAGGAGAGCCGGGGCTCCTCGGAGCGCCGGGCTTTCCAAGGGAAGGGCAGCCCCCACCAGGTAGGAGGGAGCTTTGCTCGGGAAAGCGCAAGGGAAGGGGAAAGGCAGGGATAATTTATCCGGTCTTGTGGGAAGTCAAGTAAAGGGCCAGGAGTCCCCGTGACGGTGAAGGAGACGGCCCGGGAGCAGCCCCTTCCCAGCCGAGCGCTGCGGGGAGGGGGCTCTGCCTTTCGGGGGGACCTTGATCCCTCAGCATCACCTGCCCGGCACCCTCACCTTCACCAGCTTATCCCGGGCATCCCACAGTGCCCTCCCTGCCAGCATTTGCTGGATGCTTTTGTCTCCAGAGAGTCACAGAGCGACTTCCCCAGGTTCCACCTTACGTGCTTCAATCTCCCCCTCCGTTGTTCCCTAGGTCCAGCTGTCTCCAACCCACAGGGCTGGAACTCCTGGGGATTTGTGCCTTGGGATTACAGGTTGCTCATCCAGGCAAGAACCGAGCAGTTGCTGTCACTCCCTGAGCCCCCGTGAGCACGAGGCCACTCGGGAGCCTTGTCCTGGGCTGCTCCATGCCACTGTGACCTTGGATGAAGCCCACAGCAGTTTCCTGGGCTGGGAATCCTGTGCACATTCCCTCCAGCCCTGGATGTCTGCTGGCACAGTGCTCTGAGCGTGCAGACACACCCCCCTCCCATGGGCAGAGCTCCCATTCCAGGCTTCTCCAGACTGGGAGAACTGGGCAGCTGCTGCTGAGCTTTGCTGTTTTCTGCTCCTCAAGTGTTTCCGTACAGAAATTTGCCCAGCTTTCCCTAACCTGAGAGATAATAACCTGAGGAATTTCTAGTCAGGCTTCATTGGCCATGGCATTTCACTGCTCTTTCACAAATCCCTGATGTCTTCCTACCCCAAAACACAGCAGAAAGAGAAAACAAATCAATCCACATAACAACAGCATGATCAGCTTTTGTCTGGCCCGGGAGAGAGCAAGGGAAGAGGGGAGAGATGGAGTGATAGGGAGAGAAGGGAGAGAAAGTGCAGGGCTGAGGAGGGGCAGCATTTATGGACTCGTTGGAAACCATCAATCACTGTTAGTGCAAGAGGCTGTTTAGAGCTGGTGAGTATTAAATTCCAGCAGAATTTGATGAATAACAGGAGGAAAAACATTCCTGTTGTAGAAGAATAAAAACAAGAGTTCCCTCTTGCCCCTGTGCCAAACATCCCCAACCTGAGAGAAAGTCCTGGGAAAGGTTGTTTCTGAGTGAGGGGACACGGAGCAGCCTCACTGGGAACTCAACAGGGGCTGCAGGATCTGAACTGGAACATGCAGGACCTCACTTTCCCAACCCAAACCTCCAGCTGGGGTGGAGGGGATGGGGAGTGGCTCATTTTGCCTTAATGATCAGCCAGCCCCTGCTAATTATTAGCAACTGGAGTGAGTCTGCTCAGATAAAATCAGGCTCCTGACTCCCCAAGCCCTGCACCCTTTGGGGCTCAGAGGGGTTCCTGCTGCCCAGGGGCTTCCTGCTGCTGAACCTGTCATTCCGCTGTCTGGGACACAGTCAGAGCTGCCCTCCTGTGTCTGAAGATCCAGACCCCAAAAGCACAGATCCTGGTGATGGAGATTGGCATTTGTTGCTCCCCCACATCGTTCTCCAAAGCAGTCAGCAACAGCATCTCTCCTTAATTAGACAGGCTGGTAATGAGAGCTGAGGGCCCCAGAGGCTTGTCTGCATCACCAGGTATTGCTGTCAAGCAGACACAGAAAAATGCACTGAGATTCCGTCAGAACATCCCCAGAATCAGGGAATTTGTCCTAAAAATGCAGGAGTGGATGCTTTGTCTCCGGCATGTCCCAGTGCTGCGGAGAAGGGAGGGGAGCACCTGAACACAGGCAGATTTGGAAAACATCAAACAATGGCACAGGGGGCACTTGGGCTTCTGATGAAGAATTAATTTAGCATCAGCATAAATGTGAAAGGGAAAGGCTGGTACAGCTCAGGTGACCTTTTCCCGGAGCCGTGTGGGCTGTCACGGTGACAAATGGGATACCTGGGCGCTGGCACAAAGGGCCAGCACTCCAAGGTCACCTCCGTTTGCTAAACAAGGGGTGGCTGCACTTTGGGGCCAGAGCATGGATCCCCAAGCTGCTGTGGGAGGTGGGACTGAGGCATTCCCACTCCGGCCCCGTCCCAGAGGATGGGCAGTGGCTGTGTAGGGTTCCAGCTGGGCCGAGACCTCAACGTGGCCACAGCAATGTGAGCATGGCATGGGCATGACATGGAAACATGAGCACGTTCATGGTCACTCACCACTGAGCACCGGGCTCTGACCCAGCCCCTCCTGCCTCCAGAGGTGCCGATGCTGCTGCGGGAAGGGGATGGCCAACACGGAATGTCTCCTGAAGGCACCCTGCCACGGAGGGCAGGCACAGAACCCCCAGCACCTGGCACGGCACCCACCGAGAGGCTGGAGCGATGGTGGCACGGCTGGCAGCAGGGTGTCCCCCGGGCCCTGGCCCTGCCATGTGGCAGCAGTCCAAGGACCGCTCCGATGGGAGAATGACTCACAGGGACTCTGCTGCGGGTGTGTTTCCTATTAGGGCCGTTCAAGTCTCCACAATTAGGAATGCAGCTCAACCAGAGTGTGAATCCCTAATAGGAAACATTCCCCAGATGCACACGAGGGCCCTGAGGAAGATGCCAGCCCTGCAAAGGGCTGGGGGGCGAGAGCCGCCAGGATGGCTCCCACATGAGGCGGCATCAAAGGCGAGGCTGCAGTCCCGGGGTCTCCGTGGCCACTTCTGCCAACTTTGATCAGGGTTTGTCGTCTGACTCCCAAACAGTTTTTTCACACTTGTTTCCCAAGTGTGAAGAGCCCGAAGCCATGCTGGAAACTCTGAGACAATTTCAGATTCCTTTGCAACAAAGCCAAGGCCAGGACAATGGGACTTTGATGTTATTGACATATTGGTTCAGAGTTTCCTTGTTTCCATTTCCCAGCATTAGGCCGGAGCAGAGGGCTGCTGCCTTGCTCTGTTTAATTAGGTAATGTTTGTACAGTGCTCGGAGAATATAAAGTGCTCAGCAAGTGGAAAGCGTTATCCTTATTACTATGCCTTCCATATCCACTGGCTGCATTTGGTGGAGCTGCAAAAGCTTTGAAAGAAAAATAAAATAAGGTCAAGTTTATGTTACTTAAATATAAAATAAAATTGTGGTGCTGAGCAGAGGTAATGGACTGGCAGAGGCGGGGAGGGAAGAGCTCTGTGTGTCTCCGGAGCAGGGACAGCGCAGACTGTGCCAAGCTGAGTCCCCTTGATGTTGTCCCAAGATGTCCTGGCACTGTGTGTGTCCACTGTGGCCTGGACAAGCCCTTCCCAGAGGCAGCAGAAGCAAGTGCAGCTCCCACTGTCCCTGCTGGAGTGGCCACCACTGGAGCCCCTGGTGCCTGTCACCCTGTGATCAGGTGGGGTTGGGACAGCTGCGGATGGGGCGGCTGCCAAGCAGGGCCACCACGGCACTGCCAGGCACAGCTGGGCTGGGCAGGGGCTCCCAGCACTGGCACATCCCCTGGGCAGTCCCTGGGTGCTGCCAGCCCTGCCAGCCCACGGTGCAGCACTCCAGAGGCAGGGAAAACGTCCCACTCCTGCTGTTGCTGATCTGCCTCCCGATCCCGGGTGCTGAGGTGCTGTGAGAGGTCCCGGAGGATGCTCTGAGTGGCTGAGAATGGGACACCCCTGCAGTGCCACAGCTGCCCCCCAGCCCGGAGCGATGCTGAGGATGCTCCCAGCCAGGACTGCTCCACTTGGGCCCCACGGCTGGGGCTGGCTGAGCCTTCTCAGGCTGCTGTTCCCTTTTTCCGTCCCCTGGGTGATTTCCCCTCATTGTGATTCCTCTCCTTGCTGGTGATAAAACATTTGACGAGTCGCACTGAGGGCCCAGACTCAGCAGCCCACCCCAGCCTCTCCCCCGCCAAATATGTTTGTATTTTTAACATTTTTAGGCAACAATCTTAAAGCGAAGCAGATGTGACAATGAATATTTATCTGCAGCATCTCAGTATGGGATTTTCTCTTAAACTCGATAAAATAAACTGCTCAGGATACAGAACAACATTTCTCCTAATATACAATACACAAGGGGCAGGAGGGGAATTAGCAGATGAACTCAGCATTAAAGCCATTAAAATCAAAAGAGCAGCAGCATTTACATGCAAGGAGAACAGTTGGTGCTTTCAGTGAGATCCTGGCGTGTTTTCCTTCCCATTCCTGGAGGCTTGCAAATGCCAGGCAGGAAGGTTCCTGCCAGGGAGGGGCAGGTGACCAGGGGGCTCTTCCCACGGGTGGGAGAGGCAAGAGCAGCCCCTGTCCCGAGTGGGGCACAGCTCCCATGGGATGGGAAGAGCAGCGGGGTGAGGAGGGAAAGGAGAAGGCAAACACTGCTCCAGTGACAAGGAGGTCACCAGGTCCCAGTCCCAGGCTTGTGTCTCTCCCATGGGACCACTGCTGTCCCTCCCTCCTGAGGGCTCACAGCAGCTCTCCCCTGCTGAATTGTCCAGGGTTCATTTCCATCCAGCAGGAGAGTGGCAGTCATGGGAATTGCCCCCACCTGCGCCGCTTCCATGCTTGGAGGGTGCTGGATTCACCCTGCTGGGACTGGTGCACACAGGGTGCTCCAGGCTCCCTGGGCTGGGACTTCTGGGCTTCCAGGGCAGGATGTGACTTTCCTGGCTCTTCAGCAGCTCCCTGTGCAGTGGAGGGTGGGATGCTGTGGGATCCCTCGTGCCCAGGGCTAGGATGAGCTCCTGTCCCACGGGGTGGCTGGATTTCCCATGGGACCAAACCCTGTGCTTGCTCTGGTGCTGAGAGCCCCTGCTTCCCTACCCTGCTCATCCTCAGGGACCGGCTTTTGGGGCTCAAAGCGAGCAGTGAATAAAAACTGCTGCAACCCTCGGGATGAGCACTGGGGCTCGGCCCGGCCCTGCTGGATCCGGCAGCTGCTGGAGGCAGCGCGTTCTCCTGGAGCTGGCGGGCATTGCCAACCTTGCCACGTTGTGCTCCAAGAGCCAGGCACGTTTCTCCAACCTGCTGTCTCTGACGCAAATCCAAAACAATACGCAGATTAAAAATAACAACCACAACAAAAAGGCTCCACCACCACCCCAGAGAGCCCCACGCACACGGAGCCCTCCCCAAAGCCGGAGCAGGGAGCGGCCACAGGGGGTGGGTGTGAGCCCGGCTGCCTGGGCACGGGTGGGAGGCTGGAGAGGCAGCAGGAGGACCCTGAGGATCGGTCCTATCCTGTGTCCAGGGCTGAGGCCACCAAAGCCCCTCGTGCTCATTCACTCCCCCACAGCTCTGCAAGGGGAACGATTTGGAGGGAGCAGGGACAGTTGTGGCATGATGGTGGCCCTCTGTGACCAGTCCCCAGCTGAGCTGAGCCAGTGACCGCAGCACCACGCACTGGAACATCTTGTTCCGCTTTGCTTTAGGACCATTACCCTCCTCCTCCTCCCCCAGAGAGGGATCTCTGGCTCCTGAGGGACCCCTAAATAACGAGTCAAAGGGACAAGGTCTCCTTTGGTCTGTGGAGACCATGAACTGGAGCCAAAAAACTGCTGACTGAAAGGGCTCAGCGGCTTCCCGAGGGGAATGGCCCCAGCTGGTGGCACTCACAGTGTCAGGAATGGGATGGTGACTGTTTGAGCCTGGAAGGAGCATCTCCCATGCTGAACAGAGACCAGCCTGGCACAGGAGGTGCCTCCAGTCACCAGCACAGGCCCCTGGGCCAGTGAGGGCAGTGGAGGGCTTGGGAGTCCCTGCGCTTTTAAGGCATGGGGAGGGTCCCCAGGCCCTGCCCCATCCCCTGCCCAGGCCTTCGTGGTCCTGTCTCTTCCAGCCAGCACCGGATCCCACCCCTGAGTCCACCTGCCCTGAGCAGGGATTCTCCCCTTGTGCTTCAGTCCCCAAGCTTGGCCCGGTCTGGGCTCCCCACGTGACTCCTGGGGCAATGAACATTCCCCCCTCATCCTTCATCTCCACAGCATGGCCAGGTCCAGGCTCCCCTCGTGCCTTCCCGGGGCGTGGAGGGGGAAGGGTTTGATTTCCTGAGCTGTGCCCAGAGCCCCCAGGGGAGCAGGGGGACGTTCCCAGCCCAGGAGCTGCCCAGCATCCCGAGACAGGTTTTATTCATTCCCAAACTCCATGAGAGTGGCCTGATGCGATGCTGCAGCCACAGAACATTCCTTTGTAAGGAAATAAAGTGTCAGTGCCGCAGCTGTGACATCCAAGCTCCGCTTCAGTAGCGTGCCCTGGGCAGAGAGAGGCGGCGGGTTCCTGTTTAGGTTTTCGGTTACTGTGTTTGTAAAATATTTATTTTTCTTGGTGTTTCTATCCCAGCCTTTTTAGAATCCAAATATTTGGAGGCTGGAGGAGCCATGGCCGGGCCCAGCGCTGCTCTGCTGGCTGGGCTTGGCGTGTGCCAGGCATGCTGATGGCCCCGGACCCCCCCAGCCAGCCCTCAGCATCAGACAGTGTTTGAATGCAGTCTCCAGGGGTGGAGAGGGTGGTATGAGGCACTGAAAGAGCTGGGAGAGGAGAAAAAAAAGGAGAAGAAAAAAGAAAAGGAAAAAAAAAGCAAGGCAGTGGCGTATAAATGAATAAATAATAGTAATAAAAAAGATCATTGGGAAGCAAAGACATTCTTTATGGTGCATTAATGTGTTTTCTCAGCTGCTCTCTTGACTCGGCACCAGCTCTCTCAGTTCCTGTCCTCGGGACACTCTGCTGGGTGCAGGAAGGTTTGTTCTGGCTGCTCTGTCCCCATCCCGCTGCCCCTCGAGCTCCAGTCACCCACTGCCTTGTGGAGGAACACAGAGCCCCCACCTGCCCCTTTCCCTGTGGCCTCCATGCCCATCACCATCTCCTGGGATTCGACTCTTTGGGAGAAGAGCCTCTTGCTCCACAACAGCCCCTCAGGTGGGAAATGCCACAGGAACCCGGAGTTTTGTCCCCTTGGTGCCACCCGGCGCTGCCTCCCCCCACTCTCCAAGGCTCCCTGAGCCCATGCTTTCCTCCTCCCCCATCTCCAGCAGCTTCCCAGGGAAGGGATCCATCCCCAGAGCTGGTGGGACCCCAGCCGTGGAGGCAGCAGCTCTTATCAGGCGGCTGCCAGCGCTGTCACCACACTGTGCTGAGTGACGGGCGCTCCCACCTGCTCGCGGCGCTGAGCACGGGGTGCTGCCGCTGCTGCTATAGAAACACCCAACTTCTTACACTCACCTCCTTTTTTCTTTCTCTCTTTTCTTCTTCCCTTTAGACCCTCAAAGCCGCTTCTGAATTCCCTCACGATTCAAAGGAAGATCCGACGGGCTCTCCAGCGCAGCCGCGTCCCTGCCGAGGCATTGTGTCCTGGCTGTGACAGGGTGTGGTGATCCATCCCCACCTGATGGACAGGGAACTCCGGAGTCACCACCTGCTTTCCAGGAGCTGAGCTGAGCTGAGCTGAGCTGAGCCCTCTCCTGCTCACACCAGGGCCACAGGATTTGTTCCCTGTGCCGGCACTGCTCTGTGAGCTCATGGGCTGCTCAGCAAAGCCCCACACAGAGCTCCGGTGGGTTTATTTTGCTGGCTGCTCTCACCCAGCTGTTTATTTACTTGAGTTTCCCCCGTGAACCCACTCCACACCTGGAACTGCGCTGATGAGTTGACTTCAAAGCTGAGCTAACTCTGCAAATCCCTTCCGTGCGTGACCGTGGGGAGCAGGTGCTCCTCGCTTCCCCAGGGCTGCAGAGTGCCCCAGCAGGAGAGGAGGATCTGTCTCATTGCTCACTTGCCAAGCAGAGGCACTCACATGGAAAACCAGCATGTCCTCAAGTCACGGAATCACAGAATGGTTTGGGTTGGAGGGACCTTAAAGCCCATCCAGCCCCGCCCCCTGCCATGGGCAGGGACACCTTCCACTATCCCAGGTTGCTCCAAGCCCCATCCAACCTGGCCTGGGACACTTCCAGGGATGGGGCAGCCACAGCTTCTCTGGGCAGCCTAAGCCCCCAAGTCTGGACTCATCCGGCATCACCATGGTAGATCCAGCACATCCCTTCCCATCCCTTCCTGTCCTCACTGGCCTTGGCTGACAGTGGCTTGTTTTGTGATCAGTCCCCGTGGACACTCTGCAAACCAAACCAGCTCAGTGTAAGACCCAAGGAGACATTTACTAGCGCGATTTGGGCAGAAGTGCAGCCCTTCCTCAAAAAAAAGAGAAAAAATTCCTTCAAACTAAAAGGTTCTAAACAAACCTGACTTGAGAGTCATTTAATACCCTGTCAGCTTCCCTTCCCACTGCTCCTGGCTCTGGCGAGGTGAGCCGTGTCCCTGGGATCGGGGTCCTACTCTCCCACACCTGCTTGGAAGGTGCAAACAAATCCTGAAGTGCAGATGCCAGAGTCACTGACCCAGAGAGATCCTTCTGGAGCCCGGCTTTGGCTCGAGCCTAAGGTGGAAGGCCAGGACAGGTCATTTCACAACCCCCCCACTTTGATTTCCATTGTCTCTGCTGTGGTTCCCACTTCCCACAGAGTATCCCAGTGCTGCTGCATTCCAGAGGCGTTCCAGAGGCGTTTCAGAGTCCTGGGGTTGTTGGTCTGTGCGAGTGGCACAAGTGGTGATGCCGTCAAAGCAGGACAGACTTTCCAGCTGTGACACCTGTAAGAGTCAGGTCAGTCATGTTTCTCCTGCCCCACAGCTCAGGAGTGACCACCCAGCTCCCTTCCCTTCCCTTCCCT
>VZRS01001727.1:598296-621430 GCA_013398055.1 Ifrita kowaldi | reverse complement strand
AGGGAAGGGAAGGGAAGGATGGTAGATTAACATTATTATATTTAAACTATGATTCTCCTTTGCCTTTGCCAAAGTCTTTTATGGAAAGTGCAGTGTTACAAATAAAAATGCAGTCAGTGGAAAAAGCCACACTACCATGAATACACCCATATGGCACATTGCAGTATAGGCAAATATATAGTTTTTATGGAAAAAAAGAAAACCCAGGCCACAGAAGCTGAATGATATAGGGGGCAAAGCTTATTATTCTGTAAGGATATACACTAAGAACCAGCTGTCCAAACAGTGCTGCAGATTCTTCTGAGGTAATCGACAGTCATGATGCAGAAATGCTGCTTAAAGTTTGTTACAGATCAAGGATGGCACGGCCTTGTAAACTTGCTGGGCACTGGAGCAGGGAAACAGGCAGTGCAGGAGACAAGATGGGATTTCTTACTCCTGCCTTGCACTTGCAGCAGTGGCTTCTCTGGTGAAATTTAATGAGCTTCCATGCTGCAATAATTCTGAGAAAGAACCACAGAGGGTATTTTTTTTTTGTTTGGAGATGATTTGGAGGGGGTTTTGGTTATTTATAAATAAAAAAATTACCTGCATTTATGAATACCCACCCTGCCCAGGCTGTCCTCAGTGGGCTGAGCTTGTCTGAGCCTGGTTTGCAGTAAGTCAGAGCCTCACAATCCCATCAAGTATCCAACAGTTTTCCCTGAAGCTGATTTATTCCTAGAATCATAGCATAATAGAATGGGGATAGAAGAGACCTTAAAGATCACCTCTTTCCACCCCCACTCTGCCATGGGCAGGGACACCTTCCACTAGACCAGGTTGCTCCAACCCTGTCTAACCTGGCCTTGACCACTTCCAGGGGTGGGGCATCCACAGCTTCTCTGGGCAACCTGTGCCAGGGCCTCCCCATCCTCAGAGGGAAGAATTTTTAACCTAAATTTCCCCTCTTTTGGTTTGAATGCATTACTACTTGTCCTATCAATACAGTTCTGAAGAAAATTCTGGATTCCTTTGTTTTTTAATTATTCTCACATATCAACAACTGGACAGGCTTGTTCCAAACACTTCCTTTGAGCTATAAACCTTTCCTGAAAAAATGTCCTGAACCTCTTTTACATCTTTGTCTGCAGCTATCAATAGCACCCCAGCTATGACAGATTGACTGTCACAAGAGCTGGGACTGCTCCCCCAGTAATACCTGTAGGCACCTGTATCCAACTTCTCAAAAAATGCCAATTGTGGAGTCTTATCCAGTACATTTTGCAAGGCACACAACTCTAAAGTCCCAGCACCAAGGGAAAGAATCATAGTGCAAGCCAAAAAACCTCAAGCCCCAAACCAAACTGAACCCCTTCAGTCACCTTCTGGTTTGAAATATTCATTACAGAGAATATGGGTAGAACATGCTCCTCGCTGCAATAGCCCTCACCATGGTTTTATTACTGCCCTGTGCTGGGTTAAAGAAAAAAGAAAAAATAGAGAGAAAAAAAATTCCACAGCAACAAAGTTAGAGAATGCAAGAATCAGTCTCATTACAGAAGAAAGGGGAACTTTATGAAATATATTTACAGAAAAAGAAGGCGAGAGAAGGAAGAAAAGAGTACTGTACCAACTCCACTAGGGAAATAAAAGAGACTACCAGCCTTATACCAACAGAAAGAGGCATAGAATTACTAGAAAAACAACTATAAAGACATCGTAAATCAAACAGCATAGAGTTTAGAACATCAAAAACGCAGAAATTTTCATCTATTATTAATTATGATAAAAAATTCTATCTCAGAATATTTTACACAGCAGCTGTTGCCAAGAAAATCTACATCGTCTTGAGCCGAGAAACTTTAAAATCAGAAGCAAATCTTTGTGTAGCCAGTGGAGATAGCATAGATATTAACGCAATATTTCAATGTCTTATTTCCATTTTTCAGTCAATTAAAAATACAAATATGAAATACAAAAACTATTTTAATTTTATTTTGATCTTATTTAAATATTTAACTGAGCCCAAATATCCTGATGTCTATTTTGTGTGTGTCTGCATGTGTTATGAAAATCCAGTCGTCTCTCTAAAATTGTTATGGCTGTTAATCCATGTGGATTAGTAGTTCTAAAAGATAATTTATTTGTTGTTTTAATTCTTTCCCTTGTAGTAATTTTGATGTGGCTGAGAACCATTTTTGAACATGGAGTCAGAGTTAGGATTCACCAGATTTGCTCCTTCTTGAAGCCTGTTAGCACTAACTGTGGCAGCTAAACCACAGTGACCAAATTGCTACCATTATCTTTTTATTAATCTGTGTTTTTCAAGGAGCTGGTTCAGGACTTGGGTCCATAAGTATAGATGCATTTTCCACAGCAATAATTTGGCCTGGGGGCAGGGGCAGGATTGCATTTTGTACAGTTTGAGACTTTTGTCTCTGCAGTCCACTGCATCTCTTCACGTGTTTTGTCATGTGTTAATTTAGATTGCAAATTCCCCGGGTCAGGAACTACATGACTCTTTGCAGTCTATAGCTGTTGGCAGTGCTTAAGGAAATAAGTAGAATGGACTATTTCAGTTGGAAGGGACCTACAGGGATCATCTATTCCAACTGCCTGACCACTTCAGGGCTGATCAAGTTAAAGCACATTGTCCAAACACTGTGTCTCTTAAACACTGGCGTGCTTGGGGCATCAAAAGCATTCACTGTTTCTTCTCTGAAATTAAGATATGTAGAGTTATAGCTGAAATGTCCATGTTACCCTGTCCATGTGTTTCAGTGTGTTTTAATGGTAGGAAATATACTGGCCTCCACATGCACTCAGTGCCTGGCCTCTTATCAGGGAATAATTTATAGCCATTTAAGTCAAAAATTATGGTTCTTGCAAACTAATTATTGTTTGTCTAGATAAAAGATAAGGCATACCAAAAAAAAGTATTAAACTCTAACTTGTTAAAACAGAATGCTCTATTTGATGGGTGGGGGGAGAATTTTCAGGGGAAATACCAGTTACAGCAAACAGCTATAGCCAAGTCAGCTCTCATGGTTAGTATTTGTCAACAGTGTAACACATTTGCATCAGTCAAGAAAGTCATCGAAGCTGTTCACTTGGAAGTATTGCAGTCTCTTGTTCTTGAAGCAGCAGTGAAATGACAACCTATAAAATGCTTGCAAAGATTTGAAAGGAAACATTTCAGGCTCTGCCTGGAAAACGTGTGACTAAGGCTGTGAGAATAATTGTGTTTTTTTCAGCTAGAGTGCCGAAACTAAAAAAGAGGGAGGAAAAAAATAAGTTAGAGTCAAACCAAATGGAAGTTCAATTTTTGTTTTTCTTGCCAAAATGGAAATCTGAAAACATTTATTTAGTGTAAAATGCAAACATACATTCCATTTCATCCAAAACAAAAATGTTCATTTTAAAGCATGAGGAGGAAAAGTAAAGGAAATAAAGGACTGAGATTTGCCAGGTTTTCAGAGGTGACAGCTTTTTACCTAGCAGCTGGTATGGGGAATGCTATATATATATATATACACACATGACTATTACTTGAAAAGTGACCCCCCAGCATATTGTATGCCCTTAGCACAGGGACAGAAAAACAGGGTTTTGCAGGTGCAAAAGGCTCTTCCCAAGGGCATCTTTGTGCCTACAATGCAGCAGACAGAAGTGAAGTTTGCTTACATACCTGATGTGAACCTCTGTATCCTGCAAGCACTCCTGCTTCACCTGGGTATCAGCTCTGTGTATGTGGCTCTTCCCTTTTCTCTTGGAGGCTGTTGTGGAATGCAGCACCCTCAACCACCGGGCTAAAAAGCCTTTTTCTCCATAGCTTGCTCCTTTTCTTTGGCACAGTGATTATTTAAGCACCCTGTAATACTTCAGCTTCTTAATAACACAGAACAGCTCTCAGGAAGGATTTAGAGCTACTTCTCTTAATAACTTGTAGAGAGATAGTGAGGGCACAGGGGTACATGGCAGAGCAAGGTCTCTCAACTCTATCCACGTGAGGGTGATTTCTCAAGTGTGTTGTGACCTGCTCACATATTCAATGTGTGTGCAATGAAATGAACTGAATGAGACTTAGTTTGCAGGTACATAGCATCTGCTCTGTCAGTCCAACGTGACATTAATAAAGTTATTAAACAGTCCAGGTCTCATTTCAGGCACTCAGAGTATGACCTTTTCCTTATAACCTTCTGTGCCTTGAATATCCAACCAATTTTTTAGTCAACAAGTTGTCCACGCTTTCTAGCTGTGGGATTTCAGCTTGAATACAAGTGTACTGTAGACGACAGCGCTTAAAGTCTTGCTAAAGTCAAGGTAAATGACATCTACTCCTCTGTACTTTTCCACAGTTCCAGTCATTTTATTGTAGGAAGCAGTCAAGTTGGTCAGACACGACTTACCTCACTGAAGGTTCTTTATTCAACTAGGCAAAAGGCAGCAAAAGCAGAGCAAAATAAACCAGACAAAGAGAAGGTGTCTTGTCCTAGACCACACAAGAGGTCAATTGTGCAACCAAGAACAGAACTCCAGTCTTCTTAATCCCAGTCCAGTCCCTGACCTAAATTACGTGTCTCTATTTTTTAATTGAAAGTTAACTTTTAATGAAGTATTTCATAGCTGAAAGAAAAAGCCTTAAAACATGGACCACATGGCAGAACCCCAGAGAGCACTAACAGCCAATAGAACATATTTTGCAACTGTTATATTGGACTAAATTCAACTAAGAGTTGATTAGCTGTTCTCTTTAGATATAAATGGCTGACACAATTTGGCCTTTACATTTCCTAGATGTATTGGTTTTACATGGCCTGGTTTTCAGTAGTGGGGGGGCCGGGGGGGGTGGGGAACAGATGTTGCTTCTGTGAGAAGCTGCTGGAAGCTTCCATCATGTCCGGCAGAGCCAATCCCTGATGGCTCTGAAGATGGATGTGCTGCTGGCCCAATTAGAGAAGTTGGTAAAGCCTCTGTGATGACATATTTAAGAGGAAACCAAAACAGTGCATGTGCAGTTGTCCGGAGGGAGGGGCGAGGTGCAGTGGCCTCTGCCATGTCAGCATGGCCCACTGTGAGCCTTGCCTGCCTGGCCGCCCCTAGCCAGCCATGCTGCATGCGGAAGGGCAGGGGTGGCGGTGGCAGCTTCTCCTTCCCGGTGCCTTGCATGATGAGAGGCATTAAATAGTGCCAGTTCCGTGGCGGCCACCACCGCCCATGCAGTGGTGGTGGGGCCATGTGGCTAGCGGCACAAACATGGTGAGGGATTCCCTGATGTGGAACCTAGACTAAATCAACTTCTCTGTGCTGCAGGATGCTGGAAGAATCTTTGAATTAGTGGAACTTGTTGGCAATGGGCAGTAGTTTTTCTTCTAGTTAGAGAAGAAGAGGAAGTGAGGACATGTACGAGAGAACAACATGACGGGCACCAAGGTCAGTGGAGAAGGAGAGGGAGGAGGTGCTCCAAGCATCGGAGCTGAAATTCCTCTGCAGGCCGTGGTGAAGAACTTGGGGAAAGAAACTGTCCCCCTGTAATCCATGAAGTCCACGGGTGATGCAGAGATCTACTCACACCCATGGGATAAGTGCTCGTGCCAGAGCGGGTGGATGCCAAAGGAAGCTGTGATCCAGTGGAAGACCTGAATAGAGAGAAAGGGCCCCTCCTTCCTGAAATAGAGAAAGAGGGCCCTTGCTTCCAAACTAGAGCAGCCTATCCTTAAAAGACTGCACCCTGTGGACAAGTGACCCTTGCCACAGCAGTTTTGGGAAGACTGTTTTGCCTGTGGGAGGGACTCATGACATAGCACAAGAAAGACTCCTTTCCCTGAGCGAACTGAAGATTTCGGGTGACGAACTGACCAAAACCCCCACGCCCTGTCTCCCTCCGCTGTTGGTGGGAAAGAGGGAGGGGCCGGGGTGTGGGGGGAAGTGTTTTAAAGGCTTATTTTACTTCTCATTATCCTTCTCTGACTATGTTAATAATAAATTTACCTTCTGCCTTTAAATTTGAACCTGTTTTGCCCTTTGAGTGTTTTCCTCCCAATCCTTGTCTCAACTCGTGAGCCTTTCATTAATCCTTTTTTTTCCTTCTCCTCTGCCCAACTGTAGCAGGAGAAGGTGAGCAAACGGCTTTTGTGGGTGCCTGGTATTTGGCCAGTGTGGAACTGTGACACTAGACCATAAATGGCTTAGGAGCTTTGAAAATTCCACTTGGGTTAGGATAACAATAAAGAATAGAAGGATCTCTTTTCATGGTAGTAGGAGGAACAAAGTCTGTGTCATGCCTTAGTGCCTACACATATCTGACACAGAACTTGGTAAGTGTGAGTAAGTGTTAACTTTAATTTTTTTAAGTTCAAGCTTATGGTCTTTGCTAGTGAGGCTGGAGGCTGATAGATGGGAGAGACAAAACAGGGAGTATTCTTAATGCACTGGAGTGCCAGACTGTCTAGGGTTGATGCCCTCAAGTGGACCCACAATTTTCATCAGAACTCTTTTGCCTCCAGCCCTTGTGAGACTTTTGGCTTTAATTGTGCAAAAACTTTGCACTGTTTTCTTGGCTGTGTTGAAAACCTGACAATTTTTTTTGTTGATTTGTGCATGGGTGCTCTCAAAAATCCATCCTAATGAGACAGCTGAAAACTCTGACTCCTGACTAATGCCAGGAGGATACAGCATATTTTACACAGAAGTACAGCTTGCACTGGAGAGCAATGGTGCTTTCCTGAATAACAGGATAGAAACAGCCCTTCCCTAGTGGGTCTGAGCTCCTGCCTGAATGCAGCCTTTAAGGAGGAATTTCAGAGCTGTTGAGTTTAAAGCATGAGCTCTAAGGGCTGGCTCATTTAACCTCTGGGCCCATTCTGAAACCACAGCCTGGGAGTCAGAGGAATTGCGGTTGGACTTTTTAAGTGAGCTGCATCACTTGACTGATGGATGTACTGAAGTACGGGAAGAATTTCTATTCCATTTAGAATGTTAAGAATTCATCCCTTCCATCTGTCTTTTAAACCTCTCTCTCTTTTTTTTTCTCAGTTCACAGGTAGCTCAGAAAATAACTGCATATTTTGTCTGAGGAGTGGGGTCACATTTTTGTCCTATTATTCAGTGATCATGGGAACCTCCATTAGGTACAAAAATTTCCTGAAATTCCTATAGAAACAGCCTCTCTGTACCATGGGCTGGTAGCAACGTACTACCACAGACCATGATGTACCACTTTGCTTCCCAAACTTTTGAAAACCAAGCCCTGCTGCATTAAGAAAAAAAATTTTATTCTTCTTCTGCTAAATTACCACATTGTTAAATGCACACCCATTGTAAATTATTCATCTTCTGTGACCCTTTGTTAGCTCTTCATGCCCCACAAGGGGATATGTCTCAGACTTTAGGAAACAATGAATGATCTGTTGTGACTCATCTGCTTAAACCTTTTTTCATTTTTTTCCATCACACACTTAACAATTTGCTATATATTTTTGCTTGACATTAAACATAATTGAATAAGTAGTAATTTTTTATGGGTTACTTCATGAAAACTTCAGTGGTTTGAGTGGCTTTCAGGAGGCATCTGAAACCTACTTACTGGTATAGGAAAGACTGGGAAATGGGTTCTGCTGATTTTGTGTATAAAACTAGAACAGTCCTGATTGCAGCAGGAATGGAAATGTAGAAAACTGTTTGCTAATTCCTCCCACCTACACGGAAATGCTAGTTTCTACATCTTCCTTTCTTACCTTCTTTTTCTTAGGAGTGAAGCAGAGGGTGTATATATGGAAAAAGAAGGTAAGAGAATCTGGAGAGGGGGAAAATTTGAAATAGAAATACAAAAATACTATGAAAAGGGCTTTGGTATTTCAAATCTGGCCTAACCAAGAATTATTAGAAATGTCAGGCATCAGTCTGTTCATGCAAAAACTTTCCACTCAGTCGGAAGAGAAAGAAGCTTTGCAAGACTGAAGAGCACTGGAACAGGTATTGTCCTTCCTCACTGTCTGTGAAATTTGATTGCTACTGATGCTGAAAAAGGTAGAGCTCAACCCAGAACTTGGACCACTTTCTTGATGGTAAACCAAAGCTTTTTATGACCTTATTGCTGTGCAAAAAGAAAGTTTTGGAGTGGGTTTCACACCACCCATGCAAAGTTTCAGTAAAATATGATGAGGGTCTAGTTAAATGATGAGTCTTTTAGCACAACAGCATTTCTACTATGCAAAACAGCATTTTGGACCAAAATCTGCATCTTCCTGCAAGTGGTTCTAATTTTATTCATCAGTTCTGGTTTTATTCTTAGTATTTAGTACTGTTTTCTGTAATGTCTGAAGACTAGTAGGGGCAGAGATGGAATCCACACAGTGCAGTTATGTGGTAAGTTACCGAACTTCCTGCATGCAAATCCACACAACAATTTGGAGTGGAAGGGACCTCCAGAGTTCATCTAGTCCAGTGTCCTGCTTCAAACACTTCTGTTTAGATGAGGATGGTCAGGGGTGTGCCCAAAAGAGTTTTTAATATCTCAGAAGATGGAGGCCCCCCAGTTTGCCTAGCCAGTTGCTCCAGTGGCTGTTCGCTTTCATCTTGAAAAAGTTCTTCCTCAAATCTCCTATGTTCTCCTATGAAATTTCCTATGTTCTACCTTCTGACCAGTGACTGTCTTCCTATCAAAGCTGGGAAAAGTCTGGGTAATCTTTTAAATGTCTGGAATGATGAAAATGGCTGTAGCAAAAATAAGACAACTACCTCATACCAAATGAATATTGCATATGAAATAAAGTGAAAATCTTTGCCGTCAGCAGCAAAACTTCTGTTGGACTCAGGAAGGCAGAAATTTTGTTCAGTCCCATTTGTGGCAAACCTCAGTCTGTTTTCAGATTGTATAATTTCTGAAGCATCATAATTGCTATGAAAAATGTGCTCAATTCTAACTTTATATTTTGACCCTATTTCCTCATCAGTGCATGTATGAACATGAGTGCAGAAAATGAGAAAGAATATTTTGTGAAGTTCAATGCCATGAGCAAATGTTAGGTGCTAGCCGATGATAGGTGTCTAGAAGAAAGATTTTTTTATGAGGTCTGTGGCAGAGAATGAATGTGTCTCTGTTGCCATAATAAAGGTACATTTCCTTCATTGTAATGCCTTCTAGAGTAGCTTGTTCCATTATAATAAATGCCCTAACTGTGCAGGAATAGTTTCATACGCCAGGTAGGCGTCCCTAAATAATAGTTTTGCTGTGGAGAATTGCTAAGAGAAAATTTAATTTGGTCAGATTGCTATTTTATCTATCAAAGAAATTAAATATGGAAAAAAACTTGTCAGATCATGGAGTCATTCCCATTGCAAGTGGATACAATCCCCAGCAGAGAATGGCTCTGATTTTCAGACAAAAATGCCTTTGCAGGGATGAGCACTGTGGGATTCTATTTCTCTTGCAAAGCCTGGAAGCCTCACAGGCTTGTAGGAGAAGAGGGCTCTGGGGTGGGAAGATGGGAGAGGAGATTGGCACCCACCAGGAAGCCCTTTGGCAGTTTAGTGAGGTGTGCAAATAATTCCACATCTTTCCCTGAGTGCTCCAGCACTCCCCTCAAGCAAGGCAAGTCAGTAAATCTTGTCTTTGCACAGGAGCCCATATAATTTTCATTTTCACTTTCTTCCCATGCTCATCCAGATTTTACTGAGTCTTTTCTCAGTTTTAATGCCTTTTTTTTTAACCTTCCACTATGCAGCTTTAGTCTCACTTGCTCCTCACGACAAACCTGCCCCCTCTTTGCCTGGTTCTAGTCACAAAAACAAAGGAAGATGGGAGAAGCAGGCTTGCTGCTAAACTCACTCTCCTGTTGCAGGGGTCTGATGTCTAAGGTGTTAATCTTCATGTTCTTTTGATCTGAGTAAGGATAATAGGTTGTTTTTCAATATTGTTTCTGGTTCATTAATATGTATGTTGCCTGCTACTTTTTTTTTTATTCCCCAGAAAACCCTTTGAAGATACCTTTGTAGCCTCTCTTCTGCTGCAGGCCTAACTTTGACTTTTCCGCTATTCATTGTTTTCCTGTTTGTTTCATGTTCTCAGTCCATTACAGCCACTCAGCTGCTGCAGCCAGGACTTAGGCATCCTCCTCCTGCTTTCTTTCCAAGGAGCTGCTCAGTGTGGGTGATGCTTGAGCTCCCCTGGTTTCTTCATGTGGCCCTGGGAAAGAAGGTGTCACAGAGTAGAGTCAAATAGGGCACCATCACTGATTGGCATTGGTGGCTTCTAGGCACCCATGTGTCTCCCACTGGACAAATCCTTCTGCATTAACTGGGAAAAAGCCTGATTGTCATTGTTTCCAGACACATTTAAATAGTTGTCACACTACACCCCATGAAAGAATGAGACAACCACTATCTAGTTTTAAAGGCTGCATGTGATGAAAAGAGCATTAGATCATTTGACTGCTGTTTTTGTTTGGAATGCATCCTCCTACTCACCACCCTGTGGGCATCCATATTCTCTTTTGTTGGACTTGTTTCTGTTCGTATGATTTCATGTGCTTTGGGGCATTTCAGTGTGCCTGCTGTTCCTTTTTTCCCCCTGCCTTTTCTTTCTCTCTACCTCTCCATATTTTTGTGGTATATTTGGCAAAGCTGTGGGTTACACCCATGTTTCCTCTTGTTGTTTTTGTCATTTATTCGCCAGCTGAGCTCAGAGGAGGATTTGTTTTTCAGTAAAATCTGAGGACTTTATGTTTTTTTCTTTTTTTGTCTTTTAATAATTTTATAGTTTTGTTGACTAAAGCATAAGAATATTGAACGATTTGTCCATGGTCACACAGTGAGTCATTGCTTCTGTCAAAATAAGAATCTGCCTAGAGCTGCCATAGCTTGTACCTCCTCATTCCAGCCATTAGAGAAACTCAGCTCTGGTGTGAATTTGTCACAGATCTAAATGAAAACTATTTTTTTATATCACCTGGTTCTATGGCACCAGATGAATTTCCTGGGCACATCTATCGACCACATTGTGTGGTAGACAATAGCAATATTGAGCTCTGAGATAAAGCAGATGTTAATTCCTGGCCTCTAATGAGTGGATTAATAAAGGCCTGTAAATCTTGGCCCTCTAGGCCCAGCTGTGTTCCAGTCCTGGATTCACTTGGGAGAAAAGTCTGGGACAATGAAGAAAGGGGCTCTGAGTGTCTCAAAGTCTTGCATTTATTTTAAATTGTTGCATCTCGTCACAACCTGAGCCCAGAGTTCCCACATGTGGTATGGGCCAAAGCTGCTCTCCCCACTCAGACCCATGGATTATGCTTTGGAGAGCTGAGCCCTGAAGGGAGAAGAAGCTCACCAGAGATCACTGTTTCAATGCTCTTCTAACAGCAGATAAAAGAGCAACGTTGCCTGCAGAGACAGAAGTAACTCTGTAGAAAGAATCTGTGAGCTTATTGTTTTGTAAAATAAACAGAGAAGACAAGGTGGGAAACATCCCCAGCATTCCCACTACTCCATCTCTTTTCTGGCTGGGAATTCGGATGCAGAAAAATTAAAGTTGTATTCAGGCATAGAAGGCCATTCCACAAGAGGGTATTTTCTTTTGCTGGACAAGTGTCTTTTCACGGGCCTACATGACAGTCTGTCTCTGATCAGAGTCCTCCAGCAATTTTCCAGTGATGGTGCTGCTTTTGGTACAATCTGACAGTGTATTTGTCTTTCTCTGAGCCTCAGGGGTGCACAAACCACAGCTTGATGGTGCCTTTTTCTGAGGGGTTAAGCCCCAGGGAGAACAGCCACCTCCACTCAGTCTGGTTCCTTGCTTCTGCCTCCTGAGGCTGTGGCAGAGCTCAGAGCTGAACCCACCACCCCTGACTACCATTTCCAAGGGTAAACCTTTAAAATACTTACAACATTTAACCATGAAAACCAAAAACAATAATAAAACTNCTTTTTCTGAGGGGTTAAGCCCCAGGGAGAACAGCCACCTCCACTCAGTCTGGTTCCTTGCTTCTGCCTCCTGAGGCTGTGGCAGAGCTCAGAGCTGAACCCACCACCCCTGACTACCATTTCCAAGGGTAAACCTTTAAAATACTTACAACATTTAACCATGAAAACCAAAAACAATAATAAAACTCTCCCCAAAAACCAAACCAACAAACAAAACAAAACAACCCCCCCAAAAAACTCCCAAAAAAACCCAAGTGGAGAAGAGTACCAATGTACTTCATCTTTTTTTTATAGGCTGAAACATATTCCAAGTCTCCTCCAGCAGTCAAAATCATATCTCTTTGGAGTGGAGAGCCATAGAAAGGTGAGACAAAGACATTAGAATATGGCGGGATCTATAATAGAATTATCATGGGCCAAATGAAAGACTAATTTAAATCTTATTTATAGACTGTGGGTAACATTCAAATTTCAATTCATCTTCTTTAAGCCTTTTACTCACTAATTCTTTGGAAGGAAGAATAATTAAGAAAAGGATCCACTTGGCAACTCATTAGTTTAAAATCTTTCTTCTTTACAGATTTGGTCAACATTGCTTCCATAGTCTTTTGGAAAATTTTCTTCAGTTCATTGAAGAGACTTCAGTTGCCTCAAACCTTTTAATTTTAGCTCATTTAAATATATCAGCCAGTTTCAAGACTTGATAAAGAGGAATGCAATTAATCTTAGAGGCCTCATAAATGTTAGGGAAAGAGCTTTTATTTTGAAAAGACAGTAGAGCCAAATTAAAATCCTATCTGGTAACCCTCTGAAAATACAAATGTGGGAATTTCTGACTGTAATTAATTTTGTATGGGGATTATAATGATTTACATTTACATACAACAAGGATTGCTAAAGGACTGGTGCAACAGAATTTTTATGTGACTGTGTATTTGTGTGTGTATACGTATTATACATATGGAACGCAGTAATATAATGTGGTAATTATGTTTTATCATTAGGCTTGGTACTGAGTTTTCATTGTCACTGTCCACCCCTCCAATAACACAAACGAAATTAATAATTCATCACATAATTGATCACTTGGTGTGGTTCTTGAGGCTGTCCTGTCCAGGGCCAAGAGTTAGGCTTTGATGATCCTGGTGAGTCTCTTCCAACTCAGAATATCCTGTGATTCTGCAAACACTACCAACAAAATCAATGGGCAATCTAGACCTGGTGTGCACTTTTCCAGCTGAATGTGAGGTTGACTGGAATGGCAGATCCAAAGAGAGGAACTGCCAAACCCTAGTAGAGGGATATCATTTGATGGAGAGCTAAAATGTCCTTTTTATTATTTCTATTTTAAAGAAGTAATGTCTAAAGCCATTTTGTTCGCACCAAACAGAATGACAGTGGTCTTATGTTTTGGTTTCTTTTAGAAATAAAGGATAGTCTTCTCAAGAAAAATACACTTTTCTTTCAACAACATCTGATAAGAATTCACAATATAAAGTAATGATTAGGAAGACTCTGCACCATTAGAAGCCGCAATAAGATCAGGAAATCTCACCAGTCTTGGGTGGGAACATCCTTTCCCTTGACAAGCCCAAAGAAGATCATGGATACTTCTGAAATGTTTATTTTTTTTTGTCTCTTAGGTGTTTCAAGTGGCAGATGATGCAGTCTTAGATTGTAAAGTATAATTACTTCTTACCCCATCTTATGTGAATGTGTGTGCATTTCTGAGCTCTGTTTTTCCTGAGGCCAAGGGCATTGGCCCACCTTTCTAGCCACTCTTTTTGGTCCATGCATGTAGGGTGCTAATAAGTTCATCTTTTCAGAGAAACACAGCAGCAAGACAAAGTAATAGGATTTGTTTCTATTTGCTCATTTGCTTTAGCAACTTGGTTTGCAGCTGAATTATGAAAACTTGGGGAGGGAGGTTACTTGACCAGAGTGTGGAGCAGAGCTGACCTTGAATAAGACATGCCAGCTCTGCTGAGAGCATACAAATGTGTTACACTGTATAATATGCAGAAAGGTCTTGAGGTCTCTCCCCTCTCTTTAAACATCAAATATCGGATAATATGTTTTCATCCTTCAACATTAAACATTCCATTGCAGCCTTGGCAAAGGTGGAGAATTGTCTCTGGGATTCGCTGCCATGGGAGGGCACAGAGTCAAACAGAGCGGCTGGATTTGAAAATGGAGAGGAATAATTTTGTGAGCAGTAATAAAATGTGTAGCTACAGATACTAAAATAATGATAGGGCCATAACCCGAATGTGGAGAGAGTAAGGGTGGAATTCCTCTCTATGCCACATGGAAGCACTGCACACATAAAGTGGTGGATTTGTGGGGTGGAGAGATGGGGTCACCTTGTCTCGAGGTAGAAGATAAATCAGAACTGATGAACGAGACCAATTAGTTTCTGACAATATGTGTCTCAAAGTGCAAAAGTGAAAAGGAATTTAAGAGATCCTGTAAAGGTTTGTTATGCAGATATTCCTGGAGTCACAAATTTTTGTGCAGGAGAATATTTCAGGGGATGGTTTGAAAGCTGGATTCCTTTTTTGTGGACCTATAACAACTTTGAAATGCTTGCTGTTGTTTCTGGATATTTTTTAGAAATCAGGAGATGGAAGTGAAATCTTGGCTTTGCAACTTCTATGAAAGAGTTTGACTTAGGTCATAACCAAGAATGGAAGAGTGGATTTTCAGCAGAGAATGGAAAGGAGATGGAGATATGGTAAAACGGGAATGTGGATGGGGTGCTTTAGGAAAGAGGAGAATCAACAAAACCAGTTGCTGCTCAGTTTGTAGATCTGTGTGGCTACATACTAAATAAGCAGTGATGGCTCCATCAGGCACTTCGCTGAATGTGGCCAGGAGGGCGTTTTTTTGCTCCAGGTGGGGTGGTGGCTCTGGGAGTGGGAGCGATCAGTGCTGATTTCTTGTTCCAAACCACATCCCAAATGAAACTTTTCTATTGTTTTCCTTCCAGACTTGTTGGCAGCAACTCTGGCTGCTTCATGCCCTGACATAATAGTGATCACATCTTCTCCTTGTGCTCCAGTCAGTGGGATTTCCTCCTGTCCAGTGGGATTTGGCAGTAGAAATTTTATCAATGTGATGGTGTTGCCATATATTTTCAGACCTTTATTTCTTGGAGGGCTGCCTCCAAGAGCTGTAACATTCTGTAATTGTTCGGCACACCTGTTTCCAAATACCTCAGTGTAAAACTATTTGTTTTTTTCCTGTGAGAAGACTATAGTACAAGTTCTGTTAAGTCTTTGACACCTAGCCAAAAACTACACCGTTCATTTAAACTAGAACAGAAAAGGATATTTCAGTTTTCCAGTAGGATTTTAAATGGAAATGAGAGTTCATGGAAATATCACCTAGTCCAGCATTTAGTATAGGTAGGTATGGGATGATGTGTTGAAACTGAATGTACTGAAGATGGAAGTAAATTAATTATATATATATGGATATAATATTCATTCTGTATAGCTTTAGAAAAATTGACAAGATGCCTATACTCAGGAAGAACAAAGGAGAAAAAACTACCTTTTGATGACAACTCTGGTGACAGCTAGTCACCAGAGGCTTGTAACCTGGGGAAGACCACACAGTATCACCTCCCCATCACAGCATATATGCTGATGTACAGGTTATAGAGTAGCACTAAGGATTGTCACTGAGTCCCGGGCTGACTGTGTGTCTGATGGAGTCTTCCTTTCACACACTAGGGCTGCCTCAGAGAAGTTCAGTGATAAGTGAAATTATCCTTATATGCATATTGGGAAGTTTTTAGATCCTCCCATGCGAAGATTTCACTTAAACATAAGGTGGCTATTAGTAGTAGCGATACCCATAAAGTTTTCCAGCCTTTTCAATATTCAATCATGCTGCTTCATTTTGTCACCTCCTAATATAACAGAACAAAAACTGTATCTGTGAGGTTTTACAATTACAGTCTCCCCCATGTTAGGCATGCTGATGGCCCAAGGGCACAAAAGGGGTTAATTACCTGCTTATGGTAGCTCCTTCAAGATGAAAAAAAAGCGAGTTAATTTGCTACCAGCTTAGCTTAATTGCAGGAGTTGTTAGTGCAGCAGAAGCTAAACCAGGTTGCATTTGAAATGTGCTTGTTAAACACAAGCATTTCTTCTGTCTGGGAGGATGACTCCATGTATATGTTGCATATTTATATGTGCCCTGAAGCTCGTCCTCTTCCATAGGGGAGGTTCTTGTAAGCCATCCTAAACCCAGTTACTTCACCCTGGGCAAAGTACTTTTTCCTCTGTGTTCAGTAAACATATTGATATTTCAGTCACTTCTTGAAAACATCAAAGGTAAAAGGAATGAGGGGGCTGCAGATCTTCTATCTTCTTAGAGCATAGACACTCTCCTGTTAGGTTCATAAAGAGCAAAATGTATACATATAGCTTTACCTTTACCTGAAGAGACCTTTCTTTCAGGCTGAAGATGACAAAAAAAAAAAAAAAAAAAAAAAAAGAAAAAGAAAGGAAAGGAAAAAAAAAAAAAAAAAAAAAAAAAAAAAAAAAAAAAAAAAAAAAGGAAAGGAAAGGAAAGAAAAGAAAAGAAAAGAAAAGAAAAGAAAAGAAAAGAAAAGAAAAGAAAAGAAAAGAAAAGAAAAGAAAAGAAAAGAAAAGAAAAGAAAAGAAAAGAAAAAAAAGAGAATAAATGTAAAACCTCTGTGGAAAAGTGTTGATTATACACCTATTACAGTCTATATTGAGCATTGGGAGTAAAATGGCTTTCTGACTGATCAGAAGTACAGTGGATAATACACAAACCAAAAGGTGTCACAATCTGACAACTACATTCTCCTGCATAACCTGCTCAGGTTATGATCCTGAAATGCAGTTGAATAACTCACCCTGATTTATACTTTAAACTGTTCAAATTTTTAGAATTAGCCTGAAAAATGTGTGGCTGGCAGACAAATTTCATTCTCAGGTGTTAGTAAAGTCAGTACGCCCTCAAATATTGTAGCATAACCTCTCAAGAATTTGGCTGCACCACAAAATTTCAGCTTGTATTTTGTGCATCTTCACAAGTAGTGTAGTTGGTTCTGGTTGCAAAGAAAACCACATGGAATTTGAATTGAGTGCAACCAATGTGGAGTTGGGCTTTAAGAGAGATAAGAATGCATTTTGCATTTCTCTCCGTGAGGTTTTAACTCAGATGATCAGTATTTTAAAAATATCTTCATTGATAACAAGGTCATATCTTTTATAAGAAATTAGAGGGATGATCACAGACTTGCATAACATATTGCGCCTGGAGTTATTTTATGATACAAGCTGCTGGGGGAAGGGCAGGTTTGAGACATCCTGCAATTATTTTCTTGACTAACCAAGAAGAGTCAAGCTACATGGAAAATGTACAAGACAACTAAATTCAGGACTTAGGGCAAAGTTTCCAAGCAAGCCCAGCAGTACTAACTAGCTGTATGGCCTATTGTGAATGGGTGCATTGCATGTGGCCATGGGATGAAGCTTATTTTTCATAACTGTCTCTTCCTTTCTTGACTTTTCCAGACAGGATAGACTGAGATACTGACAGAAAGTGCAAACTTATTAGGCTGAGTGCACATATTCATCCTGTTCTGTCATATTTTTTAACCTGTCCTAAAATATTGCGAGGTTAGAAAATATAAACTCATGCCAAATAAAATGCACTTCACATACAAATTCTTTCCAAATAACATGCATTTCACAGCAGTGCTTTTCAGGACCAGTCCTTCTCAAACAAATCTCTAGTAGAATGGAAGCCATTTTGTACTGTTAAAGCCAGATTGCATTCTATCAAAAAGGTCCTTTAGATGTCTCTACAGGGGCAGTGAGAAAGTAAGAGGAAAGCAGGAATCTTTTAGATGCATCATGGCTTCAAGCCCCGAACGCTGCTGGAGATACTTCCGGAACGTTTGTACACCTTTGTTTTCCAAATAAATGCAAAATTACAATCGGAAAGTTTGCTTAACAAGAAAACAAAGCTTTAGGTTGTTTATTTGAGAAAAAAGAAAAAAGGAGAGAGAATAAAAAAAGGAAAAAGTAAGAATCTTGAAAAGTTTTGGTCTGAAGGTGGTGAAAGCTGAAGTAATTTGTTTAGCCCCAGAACAGGTATAGGACTGCTCCAAGAAAGTACCTCACTCCTGAGCTCCAGGACCACCTGTGGGGATGAAGGGGCACTTCAGGACCCAGGTCCATTCAGGCCTTGGCTTCCCCACTGAGAGTTTCTACATGGATGCCAGTGAGTGCCAGTCAAGCTGGCAGCTCTTATGATGTGGACAGGCATCCAGCAAGGGATCTGACTGAGTTAATATTGGTTTAATAAAATTCGTCTGGTATATAAAACTCTGCTAAAAACTCACAGTGCTATGAAATCAACACTTCGAATCCTGATGTGTCTGTGGAGAAACTGGTGTTAGCACAACAGGCTGTAGTCTGCTGAAAATCTACCCAGCTTGAGATGAAATTTTTTGCTCTATACTTTTATCAGATAAATCTTCTGTAAATGCAATATAAATTTACACTAAAGCAGAGCATTTCTTATATGAGAAGGATAATTGGGTCATCCTGACAGTAGCAGATGGCAATACTTTGTGATGCAGTAGAAGACAGGACGAAAAGATGAAACAATAGAGGAATTGAGAAGAAGGAGACGTTCTTCCCAAACCCTGAAACAAGCAACATGTGCCCTGTGGCATGGACCTCACTTGACTTCCATAAAAAGATGGAAGTTTTTTATCAGACAACATCTTCTTCCCTTGTAATACATAATTCAAAACCAATCCAGCATTCTTCTCAGTTAGATTAGCTTCTAATAATAATAAATAGTGATACTCAGCATTTTTCACCTTCAACTTATTTAATAAACAATCATTCCTTCATCACGATGTAATGTGTGCATTGTTATGTCCAGTAGGGAAACTGAGGCATAACAGTTATTATTCCAGAGGGGGAAAAAATCATGGAGTAGAGTCAGAATTTAATGCTAGTCCTTCTTGCCTAATTCTTACTGAAAAGCAGCAATTAGAGCAACACAAGAAGATTTGAGCATTTTACTGTGATGACACTGAATTGATTTAAATTCCATTGTTCCAACAGGATGCCTGTACGACTTCAGTCAGATCACTAAATTTAGCCCTGTTGTGAGCTTGTGCAACTCCCACATAAGTCACTGGGAATTATGGCTGGGTTGTACCAGGCCTAGACTTGGCACTGAGCAAACACCCCTCATGATAATGAAGCAAACCGATTTCAAGTGAATGCAAAAAATTCCTGGCAAAGTAACGTTTCTCTCCTCCTGCCAAGCATCATCAACATTATTTTTTGGGTGGATTCAGATCCCTGAGAGCAGAGTTTTCCATTACGTGTTCCTAATTGTTAAAGAGTGGGCCTGCTATAATACTTGAGAAGTAGTGTGTTTAGTTGTACTTGTTCCCATAACACCAGGGTGAAATAGTGCTTTTCTCTCAGCTGGTTAAGCCACAGAAGACAGTAGCAGCCTTCCTAGCAATGTCAAGGCATTAGACAGATGCAAAGCAATCCACAGTCAACAGAATGAAGGGAACAATTCACACTGTTGTACATAGATATAGAGGTTAAACCCAAACACATGAAAAAGTGATGCTGGAAGCACTTGGGAACAGCTGGGCCAGATGAATAACTCAATTGGATGCCATGAGGAACAAATTAAACAACTGACTGGAGACCAGGCTGCTTGTGTGACAGACACTTTAATCAGGAAGTCAAAAGCTGATTGACAAGATGAAAAGCTGGATGACATGAAAAATGGAAACAGAAGGAACAACACAAGAAAAGGGCACCCTGGGTCAGCATGCTGACAAAAATAATCAAGTACGACAGGCCATAATCCAATCTTCGAATGTTTGGCATGGTGCTAGTTATGAAAGTCTGCAGCCAAGAAAAGAAAACTATTATTAAGTGAAGGAAATTATCTGCCTCTCTAGAACTCACTGCTATGTGTTCATCAGAGATTCTCTTTCTACCCACAATACGTTATAGATATATACTAGAAATAGTTTATGTTGAATAATATGAAATAAGATTAAAATAAATAATGTGTGTAGAAATAAAGTACTTCTACAGCAATGTTAGAGTAAGTCATTGCTTTTTTAAAAACCTACAGCTAAACAGGTGTTGACATTGAGTAGGTGTGAAAAATGAACTCTATCACAGTACATGGGCTTTTTTTTTCTAGCTGAATGTACGTCTATTGCTTTCAAGTTTTCCATGGGAACCTGTTCTGTCTAAACTTAGAGAGTGGCTGCGCCTGGAGTTATCTGCAAAATGTAAGGAAATTTGAAATTCCCCAGTAATGCACATTTAAGATGTTCTGCACATGCAGTTCAGTTAAATGCCTCCACAAGGGGCTGCAGAGTGATAATTGATGGTAGAACTCAGTATTTCACTGGTTGAAGGTCCAGAAAAAAGGCATCATGAACTTAGTGTCTGAAATTCACAATTTGATACCTAAAAATGTAGCTTATTTTTTTCACAGGTGCTGAAGAAATTGTGGCAAAGACTGATTTCAAGCTGGTACTCTTGGAAATCAGGTTACTTGGGAACCTTGTTTTGTACATACTCCTCCCACCCACAGCAGTAAAAGGTTTGTGTTAATTGCTTTAGGGTGTAAATGAAGCAGGTTCTGCTGTAAATGGGGTAGATTGTAGTCTCAGTTTATACAGGTCTGAGAGGAGTATTTGGTGACAACTTCAGTATGACTTCTTCCAGACTTGGGATGGAGAGAGCTTTCATGAAGGAGTGTTGGAACTTAAGCTCTAATCTGGAAAACGGGCAACCTGATGTAGGATTAGGTGGCCTTGTAGAGAGTTTCTGTACATCATGTACCTCATTGCACACAAAGGCTTGTGCTATTGGTAAAGAAGAATTAACCACAGCAGGACATGCCTTGCTGGGCTCTCTGTTTCAGCTTCTTGCCTTTTGTCAAAAGGGTGGCGATATGTTGTCTCCTAACTGAGATAATGACAGCTTTTTGTTACTGAAGTGCTTTTCTCTGTTTTAGAGAAAAATATTAAAACAATACTCTGAATGTCAGGCTTAATGTGGAGCACTCTCTGCTGGAAAGAAAGCTACCAGTAAGAAAGCACCACCAAAAATTGGTAGAAGAGGAAATTTCTGAATTTGAGATTAATTTATTTCTGAGACTTTTTCTCCTGTCTGCTTCTCCTTTCATTGCCAGTGTCTTTGGGATTATTGTTACAGTTTTGTGTCCTTTTGTGTCTCTGTGTTTTCCTTTATTTCCCTCTCTTCAAGTGTTATTCTGTTTCAGTGACAGCACAGACCCAGGACCTGCTTCATCTGGTCCACATTTGTTTTTCTAAACAATAGCAACAATCGCTGGAACAACAAATCCTCTACTGGTACCAAGCTGTGCCCAGGTTGATGTTTACCACAAACAATGGCATTAAACTTCCTGGAAATCCCGAAACTGCTGCGGAACAAGGAAACTGTTGTTTCAGAGGATGTGGTAGGTTGAATGATTCTGTTTCCTTCCTTTAGCTTTATCTGCTTTTGCCCTGGCATCTGCCTTTGTGATATCTTTCTTTAAGGCTTTTTATTCTTGCTTGTCTTGTAATGTGTTGCAGAGGCAGAACATGCTGTGCTCTCCTCTAGGAACTTTGTATTTGTTCTTTTCTTGTTTTGCTGCTCTCTTACTCAAAGATAAAGGTCATCACGACAGGAAACATAGTATATGCTTGCTGCTGGTGTTGGTAAAACATATAATAAATGAGCTTTGTTCTTGATTTAAATTCTGGTAGACAGATGTTTCTGCATTCAAGAGTCTTGCTGTACTTGAGACAAGTTTTTTTCCTTTCTGCATGAGGAAATTAAAGACTCTTCATACATGGCCAGAGTGTAGGCAGAGGGATTGTGAGATGTTGCCCTATATCAGTCCTGACTTTCAGATGAGCAAGGTGAAAGAAGACAATAGGAAGGTTCTTGAAAGCAGGGTTTATCAGCCTCATGAAATGAACACAGCAAATCTTTAAAGGAAATGTACATAAAAATTATTTTGGCCGGGAGTCTGGTAAATTTTTTTTGTAATAAAAAAAATCCATAGGCTGGTCAGGGGGCAGAATGTCAAACTCCCTTTTCTTAAGGTTTTAGGGTTATGAGTCCTGTAGCCTGAAGCAGTATCAAATTTGTATTTAAAAAACATTAAATGGGGGGTATATGTGTGTGTGTATATGTGTGCATGCATGTGTGTCTGAGAGGTAAGGAGAGAAGGTACATGTAAAGTTTCTCGCAAGATTCATCCAGGGTGCACTCACTAAGAAAGAAAGGCTCCTGGTTACAGTGAGTTCAGGTCAGGTCTGGTTTCTACCCAATTAAAAAGAGCTATTTTATATAGGTGTTACCTTCTACAATTTGTAGGTTATAAATAGATTGATTAGATGAAAGTGAGTAACTTCTTAGTGTATGATATTTAAAAATAATTTCCAAAGCAGAGAAGAGTTTGGTTCATGATGCACTTACTGAAATATATCTTTCCCATAATATTTGAAGTAAACTGTATAAAGGAATGCAGATCCAAGGACAATCCATGCTCAGCCCAGAGCTGAAATCCCTGCAGTGTGGCCTGAGTGTAGGATCAGGACTGGAGGAGTGACCCAGAGCCAGGAGACCAAACACTGCTGAAAGGAGGCAGGATCTGTGCCTAGCTCAGATTAGCATTGACTTGGAGCCCAGCTGCGTTGGCAGCACCCAGCTGGTGTTCACACAATGAGCAGGTGAAAATGTGACAGAGATGAGGTGTCAGAGCAGCAGAGCCCTGCACATCTTTCCTTTGATTTACAGGTGTCAGGGGCAGTATCACAAAGTCTAACTCAGCCAATATGTAATGAAAAATGTTCTGTAGTCAACATTTGCTGGAGTGATAAAGAATATTATTCTCTAAGCATGGAGATAGTTTGATATTTTAAGATCTTTTTTACATTTTGGAAGATAAGCAAGATGCAGCAGTCCACGATGAGCAATGGATGGAGATCTTTTTGCAGTGGATTTGTTAAGTTGAAGTTCTACGTAAAAATTTTCAATTACAAAAGATGTCTGTATATCTATGTGTCTGTCTATGTATAGATTTTTATTGGCATTAGGCAGTTTTGTTAACATTAACCATGAGGGATGTAGGAAGACATATGTTCCGCCCCCCCCCCCACCAAAAAACC
>VZRS01001727.1:562228-598196 GCA_013398055.1 Ifrita kowaldi | reverse complement strand
CCCCCCCCCAATAAAACACAGACACCTCTTTGTTAGACTGTATTCATAGCAGGGCTGATTCATAGCTCTCACAAAGCCAAGAAAAGAAATAGAAAAATGTGTGTATCAAAGCTGAGGAAAGCACAAGTAGCCCATGCCCTACTTCCAGTTCATTCAAGATCTCATTTCACAGTTTTTAAAGGAAGTTATATTGCCTGTTTGAAGAGTCCTGGTGGCCAGACCCACAAAAGTTTTAAGTTTTCGGAGAGTGACCAATATTCAGTCCCTGCTTCTGGCTTTGGTTCTCTGGGCTAGATCCTCAAGCAGAAGCATACTCTACTGCTTTTCTTCTGAGAATAGGCATCAACAATCTGGCTACTCCACCATCTGTACGCCTGTTGTGGTGCCCTACATCGTCATCCCAATCACTTACACACTATGCATCCCAGAACCTCCAAAAGGCATGAACCTGCTGTGATAGACTCCCTTAACCAAAGCAAAGTAGGAGCAGGGAAGCAAAACCTGCAGATTTTGCAGAACAGTCATGTGCATCACTTAACTCTTTTTTCAGTAGCTCAAGAAATACACCCATGCTTGTGCTTCACCACCTCTCTCCTGCAACACAACAAGCTTCTTTAAGCTGAAGTTAACACTGCTGGTGTACCTTTATTTTTTGTGGCAGTGCCTTATTCACTGATAGAAGGACCTTACCTTTAGTCTTGCATTCTTGACTTGAAGGTCTGGTTTTATTCTGTTAACTTTTATGTCCATGGCCTTTGTCCTGTGAAGCATGTATTTTAAAGCCACACTTGCTACTTGATGTCTTTGTTCTGCTGTTAGTAACTATCCACTGTCCAAAGGCCTCCCCCTATTTATATCCAGTTGTTCCTGGCTTACCCATCTGTAAATGTCCATGCTAGGGCAAAGACTGGACAGTTTTCAGCCTGACAACCTCATAATATCAATCATGAATCATAAGCTGCATGATTACAAATACCCCTCCCTAAAACACTGCAACCACTATGAAATAATTTTGGAACTCCTAGCAACATTATCACTTCAGTTTTCCTCTGAACTCGCCCATCTGCTTATTAGCTAGACACAGATCTGCTTAAATTGGGAAATCAAAGAAAAAGAAGGAAGTCTGGTCCGGAATTTAGGACTCTGCTTGGCTTAATAGGCTGGCCTTCAGCAGGTAGCTTTGAGTTGGATGCAGAAAAGGGCCCAGGCAACATAACATACAACACTTATTCAATATAATGGCATCTGTAGTTCTGTGTTAGGTTCCCTGATGGCCTGTGAAGTGCTGTCCGCACACCATGGGAGGAGAGGAGATGTTTGAGGATGGGAAGTGCCAAGGTCGGCTCACGGAGCAGGCAGTGCTGAGGAGCCAGGAAGGTGAAAACACCTTGACCTGGAGGCACTCAACCCATGGAACTGTCACCACTAGGTTACAGCAGAGCTTGAAGTCCTCCTATCAGAAATGTGTAATGTGGGCTGCAATAATTTAATGCTAATTGTCCAGAGAAAGTGAAAGAATAAGTATGACTTCATAGGCCAGTAATTGTGTCACCCTCTGTAAAGGATGTTAGAGGAAGAAATCTGCGTCCCAGTCCCCACTTTAATGACTGTTTTCCATTTTCTTTGAATATATATGTGTATATGTAATATAAAGATTATTGATATAATATGATATAATCTAATGATACAACATTAAATAGCCATTAGAGCATGAACAGAACTTAGGTCTCTTCCCTTTGGAATGTCCTAATCACGAGGCAATGGGGTCATGCTTATTCTCTCACTTGTGTTCTCTCTGGCCCAGTGAATACTTCATTAGTCCAAGCACACTGGAAGCGCTTCAAAAGAAGTTTGCAACAGCCCTCCTTGTGTATACAGCATTGTCCCCTGGTTAGAGAATTCACAGTGGAAGGTGTGGGTTCAAACCTTCCCAAACAGAGGGGAGAATTAAATCTGAGCTTACTAAAGCCTTGGTGGATACTCCTTACCACTGAGCTGCAGGGTGTTTGGGGAAAAGTCAGAGTTTTATTCTTGACTTTTCTGAGGATTATATGAGAAAGCTTAATCCAAGAGGAATGCTCCAAAATGCCATCCCAGTTCAAACCCCCATCTGCAGGGTGAGGAGGTCTCCTTCAGGACTCGATCCTGTAGAAGGCTTGGCTGTTTGTTGCTGTGAAAACTTGAAGTCCCGGGAAAGTCTAAAGCAGACTTTCAAACATGGAGCAGATTTGCTGCGAAAAACAAAGGCAACCTGTGTGCATTTAAACTGCAAGAACTAGTAGCCTACAGGAGATTTTGTGGATAGAGACTCCATCATTCACAGAGGCAATGAGGCAATATACAAGTAGCTAAATCCTATCAAAAGTCTGCCATTGTGCCATAGACAGACAATAATTTAGGGAACAAAACAACTGTGTACTGTAACAGATTGTCCGTTTGCTCTTTCTCTTTTTTGGTATTACTGCCCTCATTAATTTCTGTGAGCACTTCTTAAATTGGAATAGGCAAATTTCAGCTTACAGAGCTTTAAGAAGTGGTTTCAGATAGTGTGACTGAACTTAAATGCCATAAGAAGTGTGAACAACTGGTCAGCCAGTGGTAGCTTCTGGGTTTGGTGTGTTTGAGAGCACCCAAGATGTATTGTAAAAACACAACTGAATCACGAAAAAACTGTTTGTCTAGAGCCTTACTATATCTCTAAGTTCTTGGCTTGCAGAACAGGATAATAGATCTTTCTGGTTTCTTTTACATTTGATAGATGTTAGAATAAATACACCAAGATTTTTTAGCAATGAGAATGACTTGTGGGATTAAAATGAACCATATAGTTCAAGCTGCTGTGGAAGGAGACATTTTTTAATTGGGAATGGCTTTGTGTTTTGTGGAGATTTGTGTTCTCTGTGTAGAAAAGGTGCAATACAGGCATGACTAGGACAAGCTTACCCCACCTAAATTGCCACTCTGGTTTAAAGGTTTAGTCTGAGAATCCCTCCTGAGGTGCTAAAAATAATTGAGTGTGTGTCTGCTTCTACCACATTGCCTGATTGCTGCCAGCTGAGCTGCACCTGAGTGTCCAGTGAGACCAGGAACAAAGGAGCTGCTTGTTTCCAGTGGGTTCCCAAGAACCACCAGAGGACTGAGATTTTCAGTCACTTGGAACAACTACCAGGGAATGTGGACAAGTTGCCTGGCAGAGCTGTTCTGGAAGAGCTTACCCTGCAAATGGGCAGGGTGAAATAGGCCTGACTTTCTTCCAGAATAATGACTGTACCTGATGAGCTAAATATAGCAGAATAGATGAATATTCTCTCAAAAATGAAAAAAAAAAAAATCACCCTCTCTGAATGTACTTTGAAAAGACACTTCATCTCATTAAAATCTGGAAGCATGTGGCCATTGATTTCAGTGAAGGATCTGGTGGTTTGCCTATATTAAGAATTAACATCAGCAAGAAGTCTGGCTGATACAGAATGGTTACAGGAAATGTTACTGACTGTAACACGAAGTCCAGCATTATTTTAAACATTTGCTGCAATTATTTTGTAGTCTTTCAGTCTTAACAGGGACTGGCTGAAACATATGGCCTGAGGGTAAGATAAGGAATATTCCATAGGTGGTAGGAATGCTGGCTTAGTGCCCTGCCTAGGTAAGTTGCCTTTGTTACTATTGCTGCAAATTCTCAAAGGAGTGCCTCATTTGTCTTGTGCTTACAGAGCTTACTTGGGAAACTGGTGTTTGTTTAAGTAAAAAACTGCAGAAATTGTTTCTGCTTTTTGAACATCAACTTGAGGTACTTTGGGCCTGATTTTGAAAGGTGCTGAGATGCCATCAGTCCCTGCTAACGCATGTAAGCAGTGGGTGCTGAGACTCTCAAGAGGTAATGGTTGTGTGAGCTCTTACCTCTGCAGTTACCTCTCCTGAAAGTTTTCCAGGTACAGGATGGCCTAAAAGTTACTTGTAGAGTTCAAGAACCTTTCAGAACTTCAGCAGCAGAGGCCTACCTAGTTTTCTTCTTTTTAGCACAGATTTGGCAGTTATTTGTTCATCAGTTAGTACGGTCTCATATAGGCGTTCTTAAATATTTTCTTAGAGTGTGAACCACCCCACCAGACAAAAATGTGCAAGCCACTTCCTCCCACAGAAGTTGTTTATGTGGAAAAGGAGCATTAGGAAAGTATTTAAGGTATTTTTAGCTGCCTTTTAGTACAGTTTAGAGGCTGGAAACAAGGGGCACTGTGGTCTAGCTATATGATGCTGGGAGCTGATGTATAGTCCTGCAGCTGCAAGTAGGTGGAGATGGCCGAGATCCTTGGCCAAGTCTCATCTCCAATAACTCCCTGGCAAAGTGTTTTCCAAGTGGTGAGGCAGCTCAGCAGGGAAGCGTGAGCACACTGCAGCGGGGGTGTGGAGCAGGACCCCAGTCCGGCACAGCTCCCTAGGGGAATGGGGTACTGGCTCATCCCAGCCTCTTTGAGGGTGTCACCATGGCCTGGGTGGGTGCACTGGGTCTGGCTCAGCTCTGGATGTGCCAAAGCAGACCACAGATCTGGCAGGAGTGGAAAGGAGGTGACAAGTATCCTGGGAGGGAGGGAAGAGGCGGTAGCAGTGGCATCATCAGAGCATCTGAGAAAGGGCAGAGGGCTGAAGCAAGCAAGCCAGGCATTTTATTCCAGCTGAGGCCTAACTACAGGTCACTCATCTGCATGTAATTTGCATTGCACTGCTGCATAGCTGCAGCAAAGTAATGGCGATTTCTCAGTAAACATAAGTGATCTGTATATATACATGGAGAAGAAAGGTAGACAAGAAATCCTTACATACTTTCCAAAGCTGAGAAACAGACTTACGCTTTTATCTGAATGCACTTATCTACCTCCACATCTTCCCTAACACTGTAACCTCTCTATAGTATAGCAGAAGATACTAGAAGGAAAAGATGACACAACAGAAACTGAAAATGGGTATTACATTGAAAAATGTAATCATCCATCCTGGAACTGACTTGTAAGACTCATAAAGTGACTCATAACGTAGTTTTCCCAATTTTCCCCAGAGACATCCCCTTTACAAGGTGACAAGCCCTGGCTACATTATGTCATATCTCAGCACATTGTTGAAGACAGATGAAATTTTTAAGTTAGTTCTTGATGACTGGGAGAAAAGTGCAAAGTGATGGTGGAGTAATCCCAATAGCTGTCCCAACACGTGCTATTACTTTTTATTGTTATTAACTCTTGAATTTTTAGATCAGCTGTTAAAATTGGGGAAGGCTTGTCTTTTTTCATACATGACAATGCTTATAGAAGGCTTAAGTGCATTTGGTTTTCTATTCTTCCCAAAGGCAGTACCTGTAGCATTATATCTACATACATGAGACATTACTGAGAGCATTGCCATGGTGCTATTTAAGCTTCCTAGCACAGTCAAGGGAGAGGATTTTGATTCAAAGAAACCTCACAATAAATGTTCCCATTTGCTAAATCACCAACACCTCTCACAGTGACATAAGAGGTACCACAGGGTGTCCTACCTAGGGGAACTTTCCAGCTCTGCTATCATAGCAGCAAAAGGGTATTAATGTGCTCAAATATACCTGCCTTATTGCTAATGAAAAACATTAGAGATACCACTGTGAAATAGCAAAGATTCAGTATCAACAGGGACTGTCTATGAGAAGTGGAAAGTTAAACCATCCAGAATCTGCGTCTGTGGACTCTTTTCACTGAAGTCTTCCATTGTTTTCAAAGTAAAAGGTGTTTTTAAAGGGAACAAGAATCTCTTTCAAGATGAGATGAAGGCTGAGAGCACTTGAAGGACCTGCTGCAAGGTACATTTAAAGAGGCATTTCCTGGGGTTTTCCTGGGCAATAATCCTTGTAGAAGGGAAGCAGAGTCTCGCAGCAGCTTTTATGTTAGAACAACTATTTTGTTTTTGTACACTCTGGGGTGAAGTTATAGGAGTTGATAGATCAACAACTTTTATCAAGCTGCAACAGCTCTTTCCATGGCTGTCCGAAAATGCAATCAACATAAATTGGACAGGGAGGGTGGGATAACATATTCCAACAAGTTTAATTTGTCAGCCTGTAATGCACATAAATGGCATGAAATATAATTGCTTTTGAATTCAGGCCCCTTCAGGTTTCATGTTGATTGCAGAAAAAAGAACCAGATGTTTCTTCAGCAGGAATCACAGAGGCAAGATAAATATCCTCTGGTCCATGACGTTTTATAGAGTTTCCAAAAGAAACCAATTAATTATTTAATTATTGGGTGTGTTGATCGTGTAAAATATAATTGGCCTAGGGCAAATAACAGTACAACCCTGAGAGCTGGCTGACTGAGGTTATATTATGCACTTTTTGCCAACTCTTTTCTGCTATGAAAACATTGTAAGATGAATTAATGCTACTTCATCTTTCTTCCATTCTCTTTCATAAATAAAAGTCTCAAAACATAGACTTTCCTCCTTTCTGATCACCACCTTGTACTAGAAAGTAACTTGGAGAGAGAAGAGCCAGTAGCAAGCATAAATATTGTGATAGGAAAAGATAGCTTTGTTTAAGTAACATCAATTTAAAGAAAGGGCAATCTGTTTAAAAGAGTCACATTTAATCCTCAGCTGTGTGTGGAATTCCTCATGGTAGAGACAGCAAAGAACCATTTCTTCCCTTGTCAGTGCCAGTGGGGTGGGTCTGGAAAAAGGAATGTGGTGCAGGATTTACTGGGGCACCATGCAAATATAGGTAATTGAACTGGGTTGAATTAGCAGGCTGACATAGAATTTTCCTTTATGATGTTCTATAAGCAAATATACAAGAAATAATTTGTAATTTCTTTAAATCAGTAGATGTTTCTTAAATAATATTTGTGGTCTTCCAAGCTTTCTCTCTGTTCATGGATGTTCCTACGTTTACTCCGTGGTAGCTATTTTCCTGTTAAGGGGCAGGAAGTAATTGAAATGAGGACTGAAAGAAATTAGTGACTCATGTCCTCATGACTCTTCCATCCTAGCTTTCTTTTGTGCTTGTTCAGCAGCATCTGGCATCTGGGAATGAAATGCTACTTCCACTGTGTTTGCTACAATCAAATCTTCGGGCAGACTGTGGGGTGGAAGTCCATTCGTCCAGTCAAAGAAAAGAAAACAGAGAAAACATAAACAGAGATCCCTGCAAAAAGCAATTTGAGGTTCTTGAGATCTTTTCTTTGTCATTCCTGCCAGAAACATCCTGAAATGTTTATTTTCCTGGTTTGAGGTCAAATCATTCCCTCACCTTTTTTCCAGTGTTCTCTGCAGATCTGGTGGTTCTCGCTGGAGGAGATTTGTTCTATAGTAAAGAAATGTGCAAAGCTACAACCGCTTGAAAATGTAACAGCAGGCCCTGCTAAGGAAAGGATTGGCTTCTGAGCTTTCCAAAAGGAAGACAGAATGTGTTATCTGCCTGACTTTGCCCACCTTGTGCCCATTCTTAAAATAACCTCATGGCTGAGGTCAGCAGTCCTAAGCTAAACAAACTTCCCGGAAAGTCATATCTATGTATTCATCTGTACCCACAGCAAATTTGGGAGCTTTTTTCAGACTACTTCAGCCAGGAGGAGGTTGAGGACAAGGGATTTTTAGCCCAGCTGTGAGCCTACATGACCAGCCACAGGCTGAGAATCACAACTGAAACCTTCAAAACTAGCATTTGTTCCTGGAATATACACCAATACTTTTTACCCAACTCCCAGAGTCATTGCAGAGATGGCAAAGGCTTAAGGCCACATTGGTTTACTGGCTGGTTTAGATCTGTTGCTTGTTGAGCAAATCTCATCGAAAGCACTTTGCTCTCCCCTGCACTACCATCAAGGTGCTGAATCCCCCTGAGATCAGGGCACTCACAAGTTGGAGGGACTAATGCCAAGTTTGAATCCTATTTTTGAAGTGATCCAAGGTACCTGGACTTACATGTGCTGTTTCTACCCTTGTCTTTATAACACAGAAGCCCCATGCTATGAATACACAGGTAAAATTTTCAGTGTAAGATCTCTTTCAGGATGCATTAAAAAATGAAGCTCTGCCTTCTACAAGACATAACTGCATCTAAATAGCTTTCATTGGCCATGCAAATAAAATTTTTCCATTCAGGAGGTATAAACAAGGTGTAAGCTTCTTCTAGATGTCTGAATTTTATTTTCTACCTGAAAGGCCTATCATTGACTACATCATCTGCAGCTATATTGAGGAAGGAACTGCTCTCCATTTCACCCTATATATCATCTTACAGTGACATTTTCTTAGCTGGGAATTGCTTGGTAATTTGCCAGCAGACAAATCGGTGCAGGAAAGGGATAAATTGATCACATTCATCCAGCTCTGGAGTTAAAACCTGGATCTCAGCCAGTGTCCTCCTCCCATTACAAACCTGCCTGATCACCTGGTAAAAAGGTGCCTGAGGAGGAAAGGATATTAGAGTGGGATGGAGACAAAATATAATTCATACTGCTGTAGCTAACCTTCGTCTTTAAATTATGGGTCCTGGTGAAGATGTTATTTATGAGTTTTGAGCAGCAGTTCATGGCACTGGGCCATTTTTCTTCTTTTCTACATATCCTTCTTCAGAAACCTCAAAGAAATGGCACTGAGTTTACTAACTAAATGTCTCTCTGTACAACTGGACAGTAGGCATAAAGCCAGGTAGAAATAATAGCTCCCTGGAGTAATTTAACTGAAAATGAAAGTTAGTCAACCAGTCACAGATAAAAGAGAGGTATCAGGTTGAAAAACTGTAGGTGGTTTCACCATTCACAAGTAATAGTTTTTCAGTCAGGTTTTGGTCACTAAAATTCATTTAAGTTAAGAAAAAGGGCAGTAATTTCAATGAGAATCGGTACCTCAAATTTTAGCTGCCTGTGGTCAACTTTCTGGCCCTTTATGGTGATTTGAATGATCAGTTTCAGTACTTAATACCTCTGAGGGACTTTGAAAATGTAATTTGTTATTACTAGTCCTTTGTGCAGTGGGGAAAATGTATGTGTCCAACTGGCAGGAGATTGCACTGAGGACCAGCAAAGTTCATTGACTTGCACACAGACATCTGGTGATCCAAGAGCAGAGAGATTTCTAGAAGGCAGCAGTTCATCGGTTTCACCACAGTTGCTAAAATTTTCTCCTATTAGTAGATCTCCAACCATTTTACATAGTTGCATCATCTCCAGTGTCTGAGTGTGGAAACTGAGGCACCATGCTGGGTACAGACAGGTCTGGAATTGCTGTGGTCCAGCAATAGAGCCAGGCCAGGAGCGGAATGTGGGTATCCCAAATCTATGTTCAGCACCTTGTCAGCATTCCTTTTTGGAACTCCTTTAGCTGACAGATTAATATACTTTTCTGGGAAAGTTCAGCATACAATATTTGCATGGTCCTAGCAAAGCCTTTCACAGTGGTCAGAGACGCAGTTATTTTCCGGTAGTTAAAATGTTTATTTCCAAAAGAGCCTGTTGGGAGTAATGGTTCTGGTTATTTTGCTTGTTGGTGTACAGGCTCCCTGTAACCTGCCTGGAGCCAGGGAATTTTGCTGGTGTACACTCGCAGTAATACAGCCTGGGATCAGGCTCTGGCGTATTCAGTAAGACAAACGCCTATCAGCCACCAAATCGACGTGGCTGCACATGAACAAATGAAGCAAGGAATCTATTTGAACTGGGAATTAAAAGGAGCTGTTAAAACATTCCCTCTGGTATTTTTATTTTGTTTACTCATGAGACCTGGCTCATGCCCCTCTGACTTGCACCGAGTCCATATTTGGAAAACTCTGAACTCGTTTGCATACTTACACTCAGGCAAATTTTAGACTTTTTTTTTTTTTGTATACACAGTGCACTTTTCTTACTATTTTTCTTTTTTCTTAAACAATTTAAATCAGGAGGCTGCCTCTTTCATTTTGCTTTCAAAACATGACCAAAGAGGGATATAAGTGCTTTCTTCAATTTCTCGAAGCTAAAATTTCTCCCATACTTGTTACTGCTCTCTGGCCACCGCATCCCATCCTGTATCTTCTCTCAGAAGAAGGAACAAGCCCACATTACCCTCAAGCTGCAGCAGGATGAGGAAACCTCAAAAGTTTAAATATGGGTCTGTTCAGAGGAGCAGCCTCAGCCTGGGTGCTCCAGTGAGATGCAGTCCTGTGGGGCTGGGCAGCAGGTGCTGGGAATCTCTTCACATTTCCAGGACTTTCTGTTAAGGCCTGAAGGACTTTCTGATGGTTGTCCCCCAAGCTACTGCTCTCACCCAGCAACAAGCCCCTGCCTGTGGGAAAAAGAAAAACTAAAAGTCCTGAGGGATTTCTTGCTCAGATGTGATCTGTAAACTCAGTTTTGGCTGTTAATGCCTCATGCGAGCTGTTTCACGAGGTATTAAAGATACCACAACTATATTGCACCTGAATAAACAGAGTATCTAAATCAATAGGATTTCTTAAGTTGTAGTCAAACCACTAAATGTGGGTGTGTTTAGAGCTCTCATGTCTGCTGTGACACTGGCCTGCAGGAGCGTAGGGAAGTGACAGGCCCCATCCTCTGCCACCTCCACAGACATCTGCCCAGCCTGGCTCCTCTTTGGTAGAGGAGACAACAAAAGAGGATTTGGGGAGGCAGCTGGCAGAAAGGAGAGGCCTACATGTCCCCAGTTAGGAGGACAAGATGCAGCCCCAGCCACACCGGTGTAAAATCCTGCCCATCTCCAGTTCCCAAGTCTCTGGAGGAGGAGTCCGTGCTGGTGACCTGGCAGAGGAACTTACATTACCCTGCAGAGGCACCAAAACTCTGCAGTCAGGTGCCACCTGGGTGAGGGAAAAGGGAAGGAGGAAGCACCAGCTGATTACCTCTCCAGCAAGTCTTGTTACAGCATGGGATACAGGCACCTCTCACTGACACAGCTGTTCACAGGAACTGCCTGGGGACTTAAATCCCCTCAGTAAGATTTTAACATTTACCAAGCTCTCACTTAGGTACCAGGGAGTCCTGCAGGCACCTTCCTTCTCACCACTGAGCTTCAGATCTCCAAATCCAGATTTTGCTCAGGCACAGGGGCTCCTGAGGTTGTACTGGGCTGACCTGCTTCGTATCTATGTCATTCCCAAATTCAGATCAGAGCATGTGCTGGAGGTGTGTGCAGGCAGATATTCCCAGCAAGTGGCTGGAGAGGAGAGCTGGGTGAAGGGCACAGCCACGAAGGCTGTGCTCTCATCAAATGCCAGTAAAGGAGATGCTTTCCCCCTTCCCTCTTCCATCCCCTGGGTCAGGAATGAGAGCACTCAGTCATGGTGTGGAAACTTATTTTCATTTTTGTTCTTATTCTTAAGGGATTTGAGCCCATGCTCCCACTTCTGAGGAGAGGTCCTGCCTATTTATCAGGGGCACATTTGTGAGCAGTTTAAAGCTAGTGAGGGAATAATAAAAATAACTGTGAAACAGAATATCTCTCAGTAAGTGTTGTACTGTACATGCGTTTTTATATATCAAAGAGAATAGGAGTATATATGAGAATGTAGCCTAAATGTTAGTATGTTTGACTGGAAATGGCTTCGCCCCCTTACCCAGTCTAAGTGCTAAACAGAGATACCCTTCCTCCTCCTTCCCTGTGTTAAGCCAATCTTCCCCTAGCCCCTTTTCTTTGGAAGAGGGGGGGCCAGTTGTGCCTGCTTCACTGCCGGGCCGTGAGGTGGAAAGGTGCGTTATTGCCTGCTGCCTGGCCTGCCACAAAACAATTCCTGCTGTAGCTGGTCTGGGATACTGGGAAAAGGGAAGAAAGAGGAGTGTTGTAACCAGCTATGTCCTCCTGCTGTGTTTGTGGACAGCCTGGCCTCTCACCTCCTTTGAAAATCCTGTCTGAAGTGTGTCAGGTATTGCTCAAAGCAGAATTTGACCTCCAGATTTTTCACTATAGTTCAGCTTAACTTTTTTTGTCTGTAGGGAAGAGGAGTGTCAGAACTGTCAGAAGAAAGCAATTTAAAAAATTTATTTATATATTGAGGAAAATTAAACCGTGGAGTGCAGAAGAGCTGTTCACTGAATCATATGTTTAATTACATGTGGATATACCTACAAGAAGTCACTCCATCCATGTTGTAAGTATGAAGCAGCACTACACTTAGTCCAAGTCAAGGCTGTGCATACTGTATTCTCAAATATGCTTTAAGAGACTTCACAGGTAAGACAGCCCAGACCAGTAATTTAATTTGGTACTTATATATCTTCATTACAGTAGTTTCCTATTGCCTCACAATTCTGAGTACATTTTTTATCGTGGTGTTCTTTTTGTCATGCAGAAAGTGTTTATGATTTCTGATAAGGCTCATAAGGTTTCCCCTAACCCAGCCCACTGCAATCAAGAAGGGAAATGTCCGTAGTATTCCTATCCTGCAGTCTGGGAGCAGAGATGGAGAGAGGCTATAGTCTATCCAACTTCATAAATGAAGTTTCTGACAGAGCAAGGCATGAATTCAGCTCTTTCTAGTTTATACTTCTCTGCCAGGGTGAACGGAGTGATTTTCTTTTTTTCCCTTACATCTTTTTTACTGTGATTTATAGAAAATCTGATTATTATTCTTTAATAGACAGTTCTGAATAACTTGATAGTTATTGTTTCTACAGAATCTAAAATAATGTAAATTATTTGGAAGAAAAGGAATGCCAAAAGAGCATGAAAATACAAATACAGAACCAAAACATGCCACCCTGGCTGTCTCTGGAGTGCATGAAAAACTGGCAACAGGAAGATGGGTTTTTTTCACAGCCTGGCATCTGAATTTCATCCAAGGAGAAAAGTAAGAAAGTAGAGACAGAGATAAGTTCTCATTGCCACATTCATCCTTTTTGTTTCCTTCTTGTCGGAAGCAGGGCTGGATGTAAGTGAAATGATCATGATGAAAGGGGAAAAATATTTAAAACCTCCTTCTCTGTTCACTCCATCTCCCTTCACCTTTATCCTGTTTTCTCTCTTAGAGCAGTGTAGACCTTTAGCAGAGAATCATTAGAGTGGGAGAAAGAAAAGTTTATTATATCGTCATAGTGAATCAGTACAGGATTGAACCTATTTATTGCCTCATGCTTTTGCCAGGGAAATTTGAAATTACTTATGTCATGGAGGCTTCCACTCCTCCTCTGAAATTATATTTTGGATCAAGTAAGTTATTATTCTTAGTTGTTCTTGCCATTACAGCTGTATTTCATTTAGGTTTTGGCTGCCATTGTCCTTAACCCAATAACTGAGTCAAATCCCTACATGGTTTTAAAACTGAAACCAGAAAGTAGCCCAAGTAAGTCTGACCAAAAAGAGATGAAAATTATTTGCTGTGGGAAGTGGAACGTGCAAAATTGTACTGATAAGCAGTGGTGCAGAAAGGCTGTTTGGACTTGGCCATGCCATCCTTATGGCATCAGGCTGCCAAATGTTCATCACACTGTGTGTGGCGAGCTACTGGTCTGGCACATATGTTACTGGGACGCTGATTATGCTGTGGAATGCTCACAACACTCCGTGTAGATTATGAGTAGCTAAGGTGGGTGCTCCAACCCCTTTCTCTGCTTCCCTTTCCTTCATCTTTTAACAAAGCTGCTTAAAATCGGCTTTAATACAGTTCTTAGCTTTATAAAGATGCAATAAATGTCTAACGGAAATGAAGCCGAACACCAGTTCCCATGATTTCCCGTGGAACTTAGGCTTGCTTCTTCTTGACTGCTTCTTTTCACAAACCTGACTAGACTGTAATTTGCACTTTTAGGTACACATGATATGTAAATTTTTTAAAAAATAACTTGGGATATCTAACAGCAATGGTTAAATCAGACAGATGCTTTAGAAAATGCTAGTTACCATCACATAAAAATAGACAAGAAGGAGCATTTGCTAAAGATTATAGTATGCTAAAATAGTATTAACTGAGTAATTAACTGAGTAATTCCCTGCAGAGAGTCAGGGGGGTTCTGGCTGGTTTTACCAAAACTATTCCCTAAATTAGCATTGTAAAAGTGGAAGGGGAAGTACTGTGGTTGTCTGAGGCAAGGACCACCTTTTGTGTGTATTTCTGAATTGTCATAAAACAAACAAGTTTTCCACGCTTGAAGGAGCTCAGAAGCTCTCTCAAGTTACAACTGTTCTTGTGGTTACAGCTATGGGAAGACTTCCCACCAATCTCTGAGCAAGAGTTCTTGTATTGTGGTATATGCTATACTTCAGAGGACCCTAGCAATATATAGCATATAAAATATAAATTTTTGTGAGAAGGTGATAGGGAAAAAAATCACATCCCTAATAAGATCATTTACTTCTTTACAGCTTCAGTACAGGAGAAAACAGTGATTTCCAAACAAAGCTTAATTAAGGATAAAAATAATTCTGCAAATAACACTGTATTTGCATGGGAAATATGCAAAATATCATAATGCAATTCTTAATCAACTAGAGAGCTGTCAGACGTACAAAAATAAGTTAATTCTTCTGTTAATATTGCTGCATGTTATAAATATTAATTGAATGCTATTCAGCATTAGTTTCATTATTGTTTAGCAACTGTTTTAACTGCCCGCACCTTTTAAGTTGTCAAATAATTGGCCTTCTGCTCACGTCTGTTCTCATAAAGTGGATTCATGCAGAAAAGAAGGAAAGTCTCATATAAACCAACTTAAAGCGCCAAAAAAAGATATTTCCAAAGATTCTGTGAGTTTGTCCTTTTTACCTAAGTTTGATAAACGGTGAAGCAAAGTTTTGGACTGGTGGCCAGCCTTGGTCTGGCTCTAGGCATCCTTCTGTACCGAGGAGAGAATCTGCCATACTGTGCACCTACTGTGTATCATGGTTGCTCTGACCAAAATTCATGAAATGCCTGAAGAAAGCCGACAGACTGCCTGTGGGAGAAACTGTCTGGTTTTCTCATTAACAGGAGCTAAAGGGTCTGTATCAGGGCCTTTAATGTGGTAAAAAGAACTCATTAATTGCTGAATTCTGTGGTTGCTATTTATGTCATTATTTATTAATATTCTAGAATCTGATACTGGGGCAAATTCTAGTCTTAGTTAAATTAGTAAGTTAATAGTAAATTTAAAAAGTGGCTTGATTCACTATTGTTCTTTTGGGTTTCTTCTAATTAAAATAAACCCTAACCCATTATAAGGTTATTTCCCTTTATCACAAGTGCATGTACTACATTACACTGCTGTAGTACAAATTTCTTCACAGATATTAAAGGTTTTGTATTGAAACAGGATGTGAGGTGGATAAATACAAATCCATTTTACAGACATGAAGGTGAACGTACCTAAGCATGCCAGAGGGCACCCTAGTGAGTCCATGAAAAACCTAGGAAAGAAACCAGAATACCAGCCCTGGCTGTGACCACCAACACATTTTCTTCATCAGTTCCTCAGCAGATAAATTCACATCATCCAGCCTTGTACAGCCATAAACTTGGCACTAATTTCAAACACAGAGAATGTCATGTCCTAGGTCATATGCATTTTAATGTCATGGAGAAATCCAGTCATCACTATGAAGAATTGGTTACTTTTGCACAGCACTTCGATGTGTAGAGATCTAAGCCAAAGTGCTGGAAAAGTCTGGGAAAGAACAACCTCATGCCAGTCAACCAGTGTGAGATGGTGCAAGAGCTGGTCTCCTGTCTTCACCCCAGGTAATAGGCAGGTTTAGCCAAACGTGTTATTGAGCACAAGAGTAGTTAGAGGAAAGCATGACAAAAAAGGTGGTTTTAGTGCTCCCTTCACCCTTGAAAACTGTGACATGATTTTGCCTTTGCTTTATGAATCTAAGAAAGAAGAATGATCCATATTCACACATTTTAAAATGCAGTGCTTTTGTCTTATTTTTTTTCATCTTAGTTCTCTCACCATCATAATAAAGTATATACGTAACAGAGGGACAACGGCAATCAGTTTCCATGAATGGTTCCAAAAATGTGCCCAAAGTCTCACTGCTGAGAGTTCATAATCTCTTCTCATTTTCAGCCCAAAATTATTCAGGCCAGACTAAAGCAACTTTTCGCTGTGTAAGTTTTATCATTTACCTAATGAGCTCGTCTCCCTCCTAGTGTTTATCCTCAGATGCAGGCAGAAAGGAGTCATCACCCTCACAGAATCATTTTGCAATGCAGAAAGAATTAAGATCTTAATCTTTGTTCATATGGTGTGCTCTTCATTTCCCTCATCTTCCTGTCTTTCTTTCTGGTACTTCAGTTCATATTTGCAGACTTTGATGGCCAAAAGATGTGTCCTGTATTCCTGATGGAGCCTCTCCAATGTTTTCTGTGAAGGCAAAGGTAATTCACTCTCTCCCCTGACTCATCCAGTGGCTATGTTCAATGCCAGGGAATATGGGTGTGCCCCCTTGTAAGCACTTGGAGGTCTCTTCTTGAGGATTCATGGATTTTGGAGACATGTAGGGATGAGGCTGGAGAGGGGATGTCTGAATTAACTGCGGCAAACAGCACTGAGACATATCTGAGCAATATAGGAGGAAATTTAGGAAATCTGCAAATAACATAGAGAACCCACAAAGTGTGGATTTCAGCACTATAAAAAGTCCTCTCCTGAAGTTCTTCATTTTCTTTGGGCTTCTGTACTTACAGAATTGAGGCATAGATATCATTTGTTCCCTCTTACTTTGCAGAAGAATATATCAAGTAGATATTAAAGACATAGAAAGCCACAGGCAATCCGAAAAAATAAATTGCAAATAAAATGCAGTAAGTTACCTATTTAAACCTTGTGTACTAATTATTGTAGAATCAGATTTTACTTAGATTTGGGGTACTGGGGCTTTGGTTTTACTTGCATTGGCATACAGTGATGTGCAGCAACAAATTAAAAACCAGTTGATGTACTGGGAAACTGTTCTTTCAGCTCCAAGTTGACAATGGAATTTCATTTTGCTTTCTCTGTCTCTATTTCTTCCCATCACATACTTTTTAGCCATATTTGCAAAAGCTTTGAGGAAATATTGCTACAAATACATATTTAAGATTTGATTACTGATTCTCATCCACTATCATGCGCCAGACATGCAGCCTACTCTAACAGATTACTGTTCTTGAAGTTGTTACAGGAAGGTTAAATAAGATGTTGCTTTTATGACACTGAATATTTTTGTGATGTTTTAGCTAAATTATAGGCTGTTTGGTGATGCCACAGATGTGCCAGGTGTTAAAATCAAACTGGCAAAATGTCACCAGTCCCTTGCCCAAGTTATCGAGTCCCTGATTCTCAAGCACCTACCGCTTGTTGTCCAACACCTCAGGAACCTGTCCTTGCCACACTTCCTTCTGCACATTAAAGGACACAAAGCAAAATCAAAACGTGCTAAAACTGCTCCAATAGTAAAATCAAAGTCTGAACTGAAGCCACCAAAAATCCTGATTTTCCAAATTCCCATCTGCTGTGGTTGTTAACCATCCTCTTTTAGGAGCCCCCTTCACTAATTTAGTTTGCTTTCAGAGTCTTGGGAAAAGACATGTACCATTTCAAAGTGGTAGCTAAGTGTGTGCATATATATATGTATATATTTACGTATATACAAATATCTATCTCTATGAAAAAACAATTAAAAATAAAATATGTATCTTCCACAGCAAAAGTAGTGCCACAAAATCAATGAATGACTGATGCTGCAATCTTCATGCTGCAATCTTTATGTGAGAACAGAAAGACTCTGAAAACAGAGGTTAAAGAAGAGAAGGAAAGTTGAAAATCTTGTTCTTTAAAATAGAGCCAGAGTTGGACAGTAATGCTGAGTGGGACATTTTGACAAGTTCTTGGTGAATATTTCAAATTTAATTAAGAAGAATAGCAGTCTGAAATGTTTGCAGGTGTTTTTATTCTACTTACTGCCTGCTCTAGTTTTCTGTTAAAATTTATAAATAAATGTTTGCTTGACACACTTTCAGTGAAAATGGGATTTCTTTTGAAAGCATATAAGCAAGAAATTACAATCCAAGTACTTTAAGGGCATTTAGGTCTCAGGTTTTGCAGAGTAATTCGAGTGCAAAGAAAATGAACTTATTTTAAATATTTTTAAATCTTTATTTTTTTAGTGTTGCAATCTATTTTTCAGCATGTGTGAGATATTTCAAGAGATGAAAGCATCTCGTTTTTAAATCATTCACATTCTTCTACCTATCTCTTTTTTTTTTTTTTAGGATTTCAAGAAAAGCCTGTGCTGAAGCTGGCTAGCTTTTAAAAAAGCTGTGTTATCAAGGTGCTGACAAAAAAAGGTAAGGTATGTTTAGATATACATTATTTTGAGGGTATGAGAACAGAATAAAAATTGTCAATGGCTGCATAGACTGTAAAGTTCTCTGCACCCACTTTCAAACCTTTACCTTGTTGTATTGCAGTAAATTGGTTGCAGTACGGACTAAAACCAAGTTAAAAGTACTTATTTGCCAGACTTAACTTAGGTATTGTGCTGCCTTCAAATATTTGTGATTGACTTACAGTACCTCCCTTAGCCAAATAATATAAAAACGTGCTTGAATGAAGAAGCTGAAACAAGAGGAACCTTTTTTGCCCACTGAGCTGAAGTCACACCCAAACCTCTCATGAATGTTAATGCCAGTTGTGCAGCTTCACATGGTGACCTGTAAATCTATTCTCAAGACTCCAGAAAAGATAAAAGGTGCCTCCACCTTCATAGAACACCTGCCAAATTAAGAGCATGGAAGCACAGCAAGGATAATCACGCTTTATGTTTCAGAGCAGAAGAAAATTTTTTATGGCCCAGAGACGATGCTTTTTCCCCTTGGGTATCACACCTTTGGGCTGTAGTGCTACAAATTTCTCTCTCTGAAGTTCTAAGACTTGAGCACTGGACACCATGAAAACTGCAATGGGGAGTTGACAGACCAAGGGGAAAACCACATCTTCGGAGTGTTTGATGGTTGTTTTTTCCTTGATCTGCACAGAGAAATAACCCAAAAAGTGTGTTGACCAGCTCTCCTGAGTCACCCCACACCTGCCTCATTTATGGGCTTCTGAGGGTTGTGTGCTAGCTGGACTCCCTACCCATCTACAAAACTACAAAAATCTTTTTAGGAAATACTTCATTTTGCTTCTCCCAGCCAATAAAGAGGCTGGACCCCTCTTTCTCTTGTAAACCAGGAAAAATATTTCAGCTGGGTACTATCTGAGGGTAAGGGAGTGCTGAGAGCTGTATCACTTTTGGAAGCTTTACCTGAATGAATTCCACCTGCCATATGTAGACTATTTCTGTTAAATAATGGGTGATCTATTTCCCCATTATGTAATCAAATCAGTGCTCAAGTTGCTAGTAGCTGCAAGGAAATCAGATACCTGCTTACACAGAGAATCTTTACTTTTAAATAAAATTAAGAGAGAGGGGGAATGCAGCAATGAGGTGTTAACATTCAGTTGGAAACTGAGTGGATTTTAAATACCTGTGAATTTTAAGATGCACAGGAGATTCTATCTGAACATTAGGGAATTCTTTTTTTGCTGCGTGGGTGACTGAGCACAAAAGCTTGTCCAGAGGGGTAACGGAGTCACTGTCCTTAAATATCTTCCGTCTAGACATGATTGTGGGGAACTGGATTTTAGTTGTTGGGATGCTAGAGCAGATGACCTCTGAAGTTCATTCCAGCTCCCCTTCTGTGATCCTGTATGTGTCACAGCATTGCTTTGAAATTATTTTTGACATTGTACTACCTTTCAACTAGCAGATCTCTGTATAAAGCGTAGGCTTTACTGATTTGGTCCTCTCTTTACTGTTTGCCATTTTAAATATCTTTTGCTTTTACTTTGCTGTAGAAATCCACGTTTAAAACAGCTAAAATGTTGGAACATCAGTGTGAAGTTCCAGTTCATGGGAGAGAACTTCTGTCTTCTCTGGTTTTATTTGTATTGCTCTCCCATTGAATTTCATGTCCACAGACCCTGCAAGTTTATGTTCAATCTCAGTTTCCCCAAACTAATTTTAAAAAAGTAAAACATAAAGGGGAAAAAAATATGCCATCTCCAGTTAACTTGGAAGTATAATCTGTTGCTTTTTTTGGAAAGGGCAAATAACTCTAATGCAGCAAAGATGCACATTCATAGCTACCATTACAATGACAAACAAGAAGATGAGGAGAGGTAAGGCTGCTGAAGCAAACATCCTTTATTATTATTTGCAAGCAAATTTTCTCAATTTGCAGCAGCTCACACTGCATTATTAAGGAGCAAAGACTTAGGAAACCATAGCTACAACAGATAATACTCTGTACTTAGAGCCTTTCATCCAAGACTATTGAAACCCTTCAGAAAGGCAGACTTTGTTACTACCAGAAAACAGAGGAGGAAACTGAGGCGCACAATTTATGTGGCTCAATCTTGAGTATAATGTAAACTCAACCACAAATTGAAGAAACTTAGGGGTTTTTGGTTTCCAGTCCCCTCAGCTTACCTTGGTGGTGTAACTGTATTTACAAACTGACACTATGAGGATTATTATGCTTGCTGAATGTCTGTCATAGAACATAATGAATAGGAAATTATCTGTGGAATTGCAAACAGTGGGTACAATAATAAATGATAGTTAATTGTGTGTAATAGATCTGATCATTTATTGCTACAGGATGTCAGTGATAAAATTAGTTTTAAAAAAGCTGATCAACTTAGTAATCTTACAAAACAAAACATATTAGCTACCTATTACCTTCCTTTCATGACTTGTTATTAATTTTCTATTGTTATCCAAATGCAGGGCACAATAAAACACACACCACTCTTCTAATTAGGAAACGTCCTTGTGTTTCAGGTAGGTACAGGATTACTGACTCATACTAAACAGAGTGAATTTTCAATTATTTTTCAGAATAAAAGGAAACACTGAAATAAGGAAAAGGGAGGTATGGAGAAAAGCAAGGAAAAAAGCAAAACTCCCCAATAAGTAAATAAAAGCAAACAGAAAACAGTGTGATATTTAGTATTTCATTGCCTTCCAAAGAACCTTTTGTGCTACAAATCCAGTTAGATTTGCATTTTTATGTAAACGCTTTAACATTTTTGGGTCAAAATTATGCTTAGTTGAGGACAACCTTACACAATCAGGCCAATAGAAACTGAACTTTTTAAAGTGAGAAATCATGTCTTAAAATTCTGCAGCTTCTTCAGGTCTGTATCTATTAAGCAGTAGACATTTTTGATTAAATTCAGTGCCATCGATCTAAGATAGTTTTTTCTCCTCTCTCTCTCTTTTTTTTTTTTTAATAATGTCTGACAGCTTTTGTAACAAAGTTTTTCAAACTGGACTTCAAATTAGCTGTAATTTATAGCTAATATGAATAACGAAGTAGTGTGGATTTACACAAAGAGCTGCCATTTCATGTTAAAAATCTCTGCTTGTCCATAAACACTTGGAAATTAATTTAAGGGAGACTTATGAATGAGACAGCAGCTAATAGTGCAGACTGGCCTAATTTGGCTTGAGTTACCTGATTAAGTATCTTTTTACTTTAGAGCGTTTCAAGTGAAAAATGTATTGGTAACAAAATTTTGACAGTTTTCCCATTTATGGTAGAAATCCTATTAAAATTAATCAGCCTTTCAATTTGAAACAGCCTGATAAAAATTTAAATCATGAAAATGCTATTCTACATTTAAACTATCATTCACTTAGCTCTTTAATGAGATCAAAAGTAACCACTTTTTGTGACACTTGATCATTTGAAAGCATGTCAAGAACTTCAATCAAAGACCTTTCAAATTCAGTACATTTCTATGGAAATAGCTATATCTGAGCCAAATTTAATACCTTTTCTCTCAAACCAGTGCATTTGTCCAGAAAATAAAATCCTGAATGGAACAGGAACTAATTCTTCACCCCAAAGCTTCTCAGCACAGTGAATATCTGACCTGAAAGTTATACACAGCGAAACGCAAGCACACCTGGAGTACAATTCCTAATCAGATCTGGTTTTACAAAGAGGTTCAAGTGCTCTTTCTCTTGCACGGCACATTTACTGTGACTATCACAATACTCCTATGTAGTGTCTGTCATTATAGGGGTATGAGATGGCTTCACTATTTATGAGGAGTAAATGCAGGTGACTAATAAAAATCTTCCTAATCTAATGCTAGTAATAACTTTATGCTTCATTGTCAAACACCTTATTTCTGTTATCGGTCTTCTATTTTGTCACATCTCTGTGAAAGTTTCACCCTATTTCCCATTTAAAATGCATTCGGACATTTCTATTCCACTTCAAAAAGTTCTCTATTTATTGATTAAGCAGCAGTTAATATGTGTCACTTGAAACATGCATAGGGGCCAAACTGTCATCCAGATGAATACTAGTGTTGCACTGTTGTGAGTGCCTTTTAATGAAGGACTAAACCAGAGATTATTCTTTTGGTTGGGTGCCTTGGTTTGCAGGTTATTTTCTTGTCTGGCAGCAGTGTAATTATAGTTTGGTTCCTACGTAATATTCTGGGGCAGAAGTAGATTTCCTGGCAGTCAGGGTCCCCCAGACCCGAGTAATGTTGCTCGAAAGGTATTGTTTGCTCAGGTCAGCCATCAGCCTGGCCTCCAAATTCCTTCTGTAATAAGAGGCAGAAGAGCCCTCAAAAGAAGGAAACAGGAACCCGTGGGAAAACTGAGGGGCTGGGAAAGCCCAGGGGGATATCAGCCCCGGAGCAGGGAGGAGGAAGGGCCTACTGAGGACACAGTGACCTGGAGGGCAGCTCCTTTGGTGGGGGGACTGAGCATCTGCTCACCACCTGTATGAAAACCTGGTTCTTGTCCCCATCCCTTTGGTCACAGTGTGAGGACAGGCCACCTTCCTGAGATCCACCATCAGTAGGACCAGGTTTTCAGGGAAGAGTAGCCTGTGGAGAGTCTCTCCACAGGCCAAAATAACTCATTACTGAGCTACTGGGGTAAAAAGAGGGAGGCATGAAAATCAATGTCATGGACCAACATCTGGGATTTTCAATCCGTAGATAAATCTGTACTGTTTTCTGTCATAAATTTGCAGTGACAAACTATTATTCATTGTCTGTGTTGTCTGGGATTCTTCAAAGTAATGCAAAGTACGATTTCTGGGAGGAATCACAGAGTGCATGACTGGAAAAAAACACATCTGAAGAAACAGTTCACAACTTAAAAAATAAGCCTCACAAACTACAAAATGTGCCATAACTTTGATGAGAATTCATTAAAACCATATATTTACCTCAGTTTCCCTCTGGATCACCTTACAAAACACAGACTTTCAGCTGGCTCCAAAAATGCAGGCACGTACCAGAGCCATGTTGTTCAGTAGGTTTATTTATCTTAGGTTCAGCTGATTTGTTGCAGAAATATGCTAGACCTTTAATCCCAGTAGGAAATTGAAACTGTGAGAAAGACAAAGTCTGGCTGACCCCCTGCAAGAACAGGCAGCAAATCCTGCTGAGAAGTAGCAGTAGCAAAAACAGAGGGAATTACCAGAGTTTTGTCTTGGAGGATGACAACTGTTTAAAAAATGCAATGACTGAAGGAGTAATTCTTCTACACCCTCCCACTTTGTCTGCATTAAGCATGTAACAAATGGTTAACTGAAATCTATACTGGTAATAGTGTCAATGAGGGATCAGGATTATACATGATACTTCCTCAATTTGTTATGCCTCATTAGCATTGTGGCTTATTGCAGGGAACGACACAGTTCTCACGCATTCCCTCATGGCCTGTCCTGATGGATAATGGAAATAAAGAAAGGCAAGGTACGGGTGACACACTGCTCTCACGACATTTATCAGGGGCATAGTTGTCTGGGTTAGGGATGCTTCCTGTTCTCTGTCAGACTGCCATATTGATTGGAATTAATAGTCCTGCTTGCTTGGTACTTTTCCAAGGAGCACCCCATGTGGAAAGGACCCTGGTGCTAATGAATACACAAGTTTATACTCTGAAAAAATATTTATGATGCTATGAGAAAAGCGACAAGCATGGTTCTTTGCAAACTCCCCTCTGTTTAAGCTGTTCCCACTGACCTGGTTTCATTAGAGACAAAATTCTTCTGGCATGTGAATTAAACGAGTGTATTTGTTTTATCCAAACTTAAACTTTTAAAATGGCTAAATAATTGTTTCAAAAGATGGTGGTTTTTTTTTTTTTTTTGGTTCTTGTGGAATCCAGATTTCATTTCTATAGCTCATCTTTGCCACACCTTGGCACATGAGATAAAAAACAGCGTCAGAACACAGTCAGGCCATTCTAAGAAAATGTATTTTCCTTCCTAGCTTATCCTGTGCTCTATACTATATTAACAACAAGTTAGAAAGCAAAGGATTGGGATTTAGGAGAAAAGAATTTTTATCTGCATTCTCAAGATTTTTGGGAGAACCAGAACTTGAAGCTGGTAAGTGCTAAAATGAGTCAGAGGAGAAAAAAGACCTGAAAGAACACATTCATGATTAACGCTACCAGTAGGCATCTTGTAAGAGAAAGAAAGTGGCAAGCATTTTTCATCTTTATCTGTCGAAAGAGCAAGACTAGTATGAAATGCACTCTGGAGCAATGAAAACCAACCAAAAAAAAGAGAAATCCCATTTCACTGGCATGGAACCTGCAAGCAAAAGAACGGAAAAAAGATTGAATGTATATGATCAGCTGATACACAAAAAAAATCTGTGCTTGGTCCACAGGATAGTCCACAGCATGGTCATAGGATATATAAAAACCTCTTTTTCATCTGATTTTCAATACTCATAACTTTGCTTCCACTTTTTGTCACAACCAAGACAATCTTGGTCTATCTGCAGCTGGGCTATGCTTTTAAAATTGAAACTGCAAAGTTTCAAAAAAAGGTAATTGAAAGCCCCCCAACTAAAATCAGAAAATAAAGACAGTGAAAAATCTTTGCGGTGCTAGAATCGTCATTCAAAGCCAGATCTTAAAGTAGCAAGAATAGCATTAAATGTACATCTGTATATCTTTTTAACCTTTATACAGACAGCAGGAGCACTGCATGCTCAATTTGCATTTCATAGTAGGAAACAAAACCATCCCACAAAGATATGATAAATCATCAGAGGAACAACGAGATGCCCTCACACATGCATATGTTTTTCTAAAATCACAGAGAATGAAGATAAGAGACACACAATCCAATCTCCATCTCAAAGGTTGATTAACTATACCCAAGCCTGACTACCTCAAGAGCAGTATAACTGAAATATGAGGTATGGATTTTTTTCCAACAGTTCTTCTCTCTTTCTTTTTTTATTATTATTTTTGGACAATTGACTGATGCAGTTTTCAAATCATAAGAATTTTTAAGACAATTCTTGCTATAGAGGTACAATGGTGATGCATATTTACTTCCAGTGATATTTTGATTCCAGAGAGGAAGAAAAGTCTGTCATTCCTGCAAAGCATGTTATGTAAGATGATTGTTCATTCTGGTTCAACTTTATTGACTTCTGTGAAAGTATAGCAGATACAAGTTTGGACAAGTCAGGTTTTTTTAGTGAAACAAAATGAAAAATTTCTATAGAAACCTTATTTTGGCAGAAGAACCAATTTCTAAAAGAGACATATGCACTGAAAAATTTCCATATTAAAATTTCAATTCAAACTTTAAAAGTCTATTTTTTTTCCTATAGAAAACAAAAAAAACACATTTCTTTTTTTCTTATTATTATTTTACTTTGTTTGACCAAGATTAGAATATTGGGGGAAAGTGGGTTTGAAAACCAAGCCAGATTGTTTTGAATCAACTGACTTGGCATAAAACTGCATTTCCTACCAATGCATTTCCTTTGCCAATCATAGTTTCAGTCCCCCATTTCTTTTGGGCCAGCCTTCCTCAAAGACCAAATATCCTATACAGTAATAAACGGATTTCACTGACACATGGCTTGTCTACAAGATAATTAATTCTCAGTGAGCGAGGATCTGAATTTACAGTGTACTAGCTATGCTGCACTGACTCTCCATATGGACATCCTAATTGCATTGTGGCTTACTCTATCTAAAGTACATTAAGGATATAACGACACAGACTTGTTGCCAGGAAGAAAGCGAGGATGAGGGTTTACTGCTCTCCTATGGCATTGGCTGCTACTCTTGAATTGCCTTGAGCTCTCTGTTCTTGCAGTGATGTGAGAGACTGAGTGTCCAAGCTGGACTCACTGCAGGCTGTCTAATGGGACACAAATCCACATCCTGACTCACTCTTCCTCCGCTGGCCTCTTCAGTGAAGTGCTGCTCTGTGTGAGGCAGCACACTCCAAATCTTCAAATAGCTTACTTGCTCTGTGCACTTTGAAATCCTGCCTGCATGGCAGCATATGGAAGAGAGACATCCATACACATCTCTTGTCAGAATGCGATTTTGTATTTACATTTTATCTGCATGTGCCGCACGAGGGCCGTGTTCACCACTAACGCCTTCCATCCCTGCTGTGGTTTGGCCCTGGGTAGAACATTAATGCCAAAACTGTTTTGAGAAAACCTCAGAAGAGAACTGGTTGGGCTTCTGATACCGATTCAGACTGGATACCACAAGCTGACTGACACTGCTCCAGGCTCCGTGGCTGCCTCTGTTTCCAGCTGTGTTGGTGTGGGGAGGTGGTAACTGCCAGCAGGTTTCATGGGACACATGTCCCCATTGAGGTCGGGGCTTTCTCTATGCAAGCATAGCTGTAGAAGCTCAGGCTCCCAGTGTCAGTTTATAATGGGCTCTCCTCTCTCTCTAACAACTGATTTTGTTGGTCTGTGCTGCTGAAACCACCTTACTCTGAGGAGGGGCTACAAGGCCATCCCACAGGTGAATCCAGCTCACCTGTACAGGTCAGACCATTTCCACTGCTGAATTGTTTCAGGCTTTTTCATATCTGCTGTAGCAATTGGAAGGATTTCTTGTAAGGCTTACACAAGTGCTGGTTTCCAGCCAGAACTAACCTATCCTGAAGAAGATGTCCTCGCCACTGAAGCCTACAGCTACTATAGCTAGAGAGCTGAGACATATTAAAAAGGGGTAGCCTCTCTCCTTCCTTCAGGCAAATATTGTGAACCAAGGAACAGCAAACCCAGTTTTATAAAGGTCTGCGTACAATCTCCTGCATTCCTCCCCACAAAACCTGAAGTCTTCTCTTCTCTCCAGAAGCTGCCCCTGTTATCCAAATGCCTCCAGGCTTCCTGGAAGCCTTTGTGCTCTGTGCTGCAAGGATCTTTTTGCTCTCCCACACCCCATGAGTATTTTCCCTTTTTGCCCCCGGGCATATGTGATGTCTATGGTTACCTCCAGATCTCCTACCTCTGTTTTTGCCTGTCACTCGAAAGAGCACTGGGTGTTGGATCAAGTTTGATGCTCACTTGACCTGTACGTGTGTTACCCTTTGTTTTCCTAGCTCTACCATGCCATTCATAGCTTGGAAAAGAGAGGTTTTCACTGGATCTGGCAGTCAGTGATGGCTTCTTTACTGCTGATTTTCCCTATCTCACGATCTTTAAGACTTCTAACAGATCAGGCTGACAGTAGGTAACGTGTTCAAAACATATTGGGGAAAGACATGGGGGTGGTGACAGACAAACAACTGAAGAGATTCATATATGGGACAATGACATAAGCCCCACTTTCTAGAAAATCAGACCAAAAGTTCCCAAGATTTTGCTCATAATATGTGAGTTTCTTTGTACATGCTAGGGACTTTCTGAAGTTTGTGGTTATGTTCATGGTATTTTTATTTTCAGCCAGGAATTGATGCATACCTTCAGTGTAAAGAAATGAACGAATTCCACAACAAAACATATTTACAGTGACTATCTATTATTTACAGGCCATCCTACACATGAAGTTAGACACAAAAAATTATGAATTTGTAAGGTGCTTCCAATATCAAATTAGATCTGAAGTTTATGTATGCATAAATGTTTGTGTGTACATATCCACATAGGTAAGATCTACTGTGAATTTATGAATAGTGTAAACCAACATTTCCAAACTTTGGGACAGCAGCCTATTACTGAAAAAACAAAAAACAAAAAAACCAAAAAACAAAACAAAACAAAACAAAAACCCCAAAACAAAAACAAAAACCAACAAAACCCTGCAGCCAGATTCCTTAGCACAAATTTTTTTTCTCAGATTTAGACCAGTGAAAGTATGCAGCACAGCACTGGGGAGACTTGATCAGATGGAGTAATTTTATACAGCAAAAACATGCTATCAAATTTGAAGTTTTTTTACTGTCAGTTGATCTTTTTAGTTGAAATAGATTGCATTGTTATGTTGTTTTCTTGGAATAATCTACATAGTGAATATTGCAGTTAGAAATTAGGGTTTGAAGCAAGAGATTCTCAGATAAATTAAAACACTTCCCACTCCCCCACCCCCCGCCCCATTACAAAATTTGTCTCTTCAGTTTTTCAGCCTGAGGAGAAAAAAAAGAGTCTCTAGGAATTAATTTCTAATGCACTTGAAGAAATTTCCGTTCATGATTCATTCATAGAGAAAGAAACAGTGAAAACCTTTTTCCACATCAACTTGCAACTCCATTCATATTTATCAACCATTTCTTAATCCATTTAATCCAGCCAGAGTGCTTGTGAAAAGGAGAGAGGTATGGTGTGAAATGTGACAGCCACCAGAACAGCAGGAGGAATCTGTTATTCCATAGCCATCCTTCTANTTAATTTTAGCTCAGTGTTGCTGCTTCCCTTGGCTTTGGACTTTGGAGGTCTAGTGGACTGGTTTTGTCCCTGTGCCTGTCCCATGACCTTTACTATGATACACATGAACAGATCCGTTTGAAGGATGGCCTCATGGGAGCAAAAGTCAGCTGCAGATTTGAGATGTGGATAATTGAGCTGTGGATAATATGTTTGAATCATGAGCCTCATCTCGAGCTGTAATGCTGCTGCACCCATCTTTCTGCTCTGATGGCATTGCAAGCTTCCTTCTAGCCTCTCAACCAAAATCTATGTTTTCTTGGCACCAAAAATGTGAACAAATTTGGAGTTTGGTGGGGTTTTTTTGATGGAGAGGTGAATTTCATCCTTTAAGAGAGAAAAATCTAAAAGTTATACTATTAGTTAAAGAAACTCATATTAAATTTGGATGCTTGCAGTGGAATTTTAGATTCTCCCAAGCCAGTGAAAAAAAATTACATTCTGAGGCATCCAGATTCTAGTCATGGCTAAAATCTAGAGTTGTTAAATCCTTATCACAACAGTACGGAATCATTTTAATATGCTGGAAATGCCAGTTGCACAAGTGAATGCAGCACTGGGGAAGAAGCTTTTACCATTATTTCCCTTTGATTTGCCTAATGCACATCCTCACAGGAGAGCTCCCTGAGACACCAGGGTTAACACCCCCCACCCTGCCTGCTCCTCTTATCTCCTTGTTTTGATGGATCCCTTTGCTCTCCTGCTGCCAGTCCACGGTGGGGGAGAGGGTACCTGGATCCCTGGTCAGAGAGGGAAGGCCAACACTTTGTCTTTTCCCAGTCCTCTTCCTCAAAGTGGGCTCATGAAAAGGAGTTGCAGAAGGAAAAGGACAAAAACTGGAGTAAAACAGAGGAGGCAAGGGGAGAGGAGGGTGAAGGGAGCTGTACCTGGTAAGGAAATGTGCATTTCATCTCCCACCTGGTGGCAATCCCCCTTGAAGTGTGGAGATGGAAAATTAGAACTGGGACTTCATTTCATGTGGGTGTGCAATGCCTGATGCTCGTTTTCCAGAATTATGTGTAAACTCCACGCAAATTTGCCTTCAGGCTTTTCTGCGGCCTCACATAGACAGCTCTTTCCTCCACATTTTAATGCTTAGCTAGATATATTTTATGAAATTATACAGACAAAGAATTAGTTTATCCAAACTCACTGTCAGTTGATTCCAGTGCACAAGTAAATTTTATTTTGCATGGTGCTCGGAGATGTTCACCTGGGCTGCTTTTCTGCCAGTACCAGAAGACTGAAGTGCAAACCCCTGCTTGCAGCAGAGACAGACTGATTCTATGTTCTCTTGCCTTGTTTCAATTAGCCTAATACAGTCCCTCATGGAACATTTCTGATCTTCAAGGTGTTGCATTCACAAGAAAGCGATAGAGGAGGTATCTTTGCTTGCCAGATAAAAGAAACTAATTAGATTAAGGATTTTTTAGTTCTCTAAAAAACAAGAAGTGGGTGTTAGTTCCATGTCATTCTACAAAACATCAACACCGTGACCTCATTTAATTATTTCCCTCATTCACAAAGCTCCTAAATCCACAAGATTTCTTGCATTTCACAGGGACAATGTAATACTCCAAACACAAGAGATGATATTTAAGAAGAAAATAACTAATTAGATGTTGAAGCTTTCTTTAAAAGATGGTCAGCAGAAAATTAGTAGATTATTTTTCTCAGACACAAACAGGAATTATATCCTGTTAACTCTGTGCTTTCAATTCATATATCCACTCGGAATCTAATAATTTCATCCACGAGCCAGGCTGGGTTACATTAAGGAAGAGTCAAAGTCTGACCCAGGGATGTGTATTTGTATGGTTTGCCATACATTTTTTTTCTTATGTGGTAACTTTTCTACATGAGTTGCTTTCCCAGAATGAATGCTGTAATGAAATTTGGATACCACAGTATCAATTACTCTGTATGCCTCCTACTAGTGCTCCTACTTCCATTATGCTCCCGAATTTTTGTTCATAATGTGCAAATTTCTGCAGTTTTCATTGCAGTTCAGAAGCAGAGGTAGAGAGAACTGGAAAATAAGGTGGTACCAATCAGCACCTTTCCAAGCACACACGTGCACAGTATGCATTTCAAAAACTTAGATGAACATGCCAATATAATATTTTAAGGCATAAAATCATGGAATAGATTTCCTCAACATTCAAGGTGTGGTTATGGCAGAAACTTGCATACTGGTGAAATATCACATATGTTATCAGCAATTCTGCAGCATAGTTACAAGGGAAGTCTTTTGGGTATTATTACATCAAAAGAAAATAAAAGAACCAGCTCCCTGATTCAGAAGATCCTGCTAGGAAGACAGCAAGAAAAGCTCCAAGTGGAGGAAGTAACATATAAGGTGTGTAGTATCCTTTCCAGGAAAAAAAACCAATGAAAAACAAGTGCTTGAGACTAAGGACTTGTGAAGCGCTGGTAATACACTACATGCAGATACAAAAGTGCAAAATGGTACTAGATAGAAGACGATGACAGATCTTTGCTCTTGTCAGCAGAGAGACAGTGACTGTAGCAAGTCATTATCACGCAAGTTGTTACTGTGAAGTGTAAATAAAACAAAAATAGCAATGCAGAAGATTGTAAGATTGTTGATCCAGATTCTGGGTGTTTGGAAATCAGCAACAGAAGATTCAACCAAGAAGCACTTTCATCATAAACTGGAAGCAGAGTTTAGAAGAATGCTATGTTTTACCATGAAAAGAAAAATCGTCCTGCACCCAGACAGCTTGTGATAAACCTGACACAGATAATCTAGCACTAAAGACAGTCTAAAGCAGCCAATTCAAAAGAAAAATACCTTCAAGTGGTTCTGAGTAGAACAGCTTTACAGATGAAGAGATGACATCAAAGTAGAAACTGTGAAAGAGTTGTTGTCTTCTTGATGCTGAAAATTCAATCACGGTTTACTAATTATACCTATTTCAGTCACAGTCTTTCCTGCACAGCATTAGCAGAAGAAAGGCTTAAGCCCATCAACCATAATACTTCACTCACTTGAAGTTCTGCTGCCAAGATTTAGTTTATGCAGTTACCTGCTGAAAGGAATCCATCCAGCAGAGCACATTTTGCTGCTATTTATTTTTCAGTCTTTAAGAGGCAATGTGGAGCTTATTTGACTTGGAGATGGCAAATTTCAAACTAAGGAGGCCGATCCAATCCTTTTTACCCACAAGCTAGAATGAGCCTCAGAGAAGGAGCTGGTACATTGTCTGCCATGTGTATGGTGAACTGGCTTGTAATGGTAGACTTGAGGAGACAGTGCTCTGAGGAGATACATCACTGCTTCTCAGCTTCTCTTCACAAGGTAGCAGCAAGAAAAGCCTCTGGGGAGTGCTTTGAAGAGCAACATGGGACAACAAAAGAGTCAGTAGTGTCAGGTGAAAGACAGGATTGTAGTGCTTGGAGAGCCTGGTTTGGGTGCTTCCTTGCTCACACAATGAAACGACCTTTGAATACTTTGACACTACCTTGAAATGCTGATTATGCACATGGAATTTTTCGTATGCTTGCCTGCTGTGTACAAATGAGTCTTCTGGGTATTTGCTATTTGTTTATCCATCTCTACCCTAAATATGGAGAAGTCTTGGTGTAGACTAATTCCCTAAAACTACCTGGAGAAAAAAAAATCCCCAGTATATTAAATCATTGAGGAGAAAAAAAATTAAGTTACTCAGATTCGAAGGTGTGAGGAGATTTATTATCAAATCAAGGGCAGTCTGTAAGTACCACAGTGGAGAAACTTAATAAAATTTTCTAATTGCAATTCAACTCAAGCACACTTTCAGGCACCTAGGATTCACTGAGCCTGAGCAGATAGTGAATGGGTACTTGTTGTTCTTGAGGAGACTTGGATATGCCCAGATAGTGTTAATTGGACAGGTTTGTCTGTTTGTCAGCTGTCTTGCAGAACAGTGTAGCCTATTGATAGCTACCGATAGCACATATTGAAGCAAGCATGCACTGATTTCCAGAAGAGACTGCATTAATAATGACTTGTCTTCATAGAAATGTTATGACCACTTGTCCAAGCAGAAATGTTGAATATATCAGGCATCAGTGCTCAAGACAGGTCTACTATGGTCTTGGGAGAGGCACATATCCTTTGAGCAGCCAGGAACTCACATTGAAAATTGACCATTGCTCAAAGCAGACAACTAGAGATCAGGGGAGTACTAACCTGCCCGTGTAGATCCTGTTCCTGAGAGCTGGCAATATGAAAAAAACTATGAAAAAATAAGCACGGCAACTTTAGGTACAGAGAGAAAAACAAAATTCAGACCCTGCTGAAACAATTCTCAGGCCATCTGTCTGCATTTCTGTGAAATGAATGGTTAATAAGATATTTTCAGAGTGTGTCCTGTAATTAGCCCTGCCTGGCAGTGAGGAAAGCTGCAGAATGGATGCACTTTTCATGACATCCTAGGAAATACCACAAAAAGTCAGAGAGAAACAGTAGAGGATCCAGCGCAAGAATTAATGTTAAGGATATAATGCTGAGCACAGCATCCAAAAGGAGGAAATATTTGGGTAGGGGGCACCAGTAGTCAAGCCCTATTGAATTCTTTGCTAAGAAATGTTGGAAAAAGGATTGCAGAAATAAGCTATGTAACAAATATTCTCTGTTTCCTATGAGATCTGTACGTGTTTCAGCTGATGAGGACGAATAAGACATAATCAATTCCAAAGAAAAATTTCCATAGTGCCACTTCCACAGACAGCTTCATCTTGTCCTACATGTGTGCAGATTGGACCATGGATGTAAACGAGTTCCACTTCAATTAGCAAAGCATGGTGCAACACTGAAACAAGTATGCAAAAGCTGTGCACAAATTCTGTGTGCTTTTTCCATGCTTTTAGTACTTTTAGAAGCAGAGGAAAAGCTGAGAGCCTTGAACCAGATATGAGGAGAGTATAGTTAGTAACAAACCTTTTCTAAGCTTGGACAGACACGGGACAAACATTTCTTCTGCAATTAAAAAAAGATTCATGTGCTACCTGTCTGTCCCCAGAAGTGCAACAAGCAGCATCAGTGAATGTTGTTACCAACATTTCGATGCCAACTGGGGTAAAGCATTTGCAATCAGCTTCCCAATGTATAGATTCCTTTCCCAAAGGCACTATGTGCCTACTCTCAAGTAGGAATTTGAAGATAATCTCTTCTCGATTAACCTCCTTGTGTTGAGCTCTGCAGCGTTTGCCAGACAACTGATGCCAAAGGCGATCTGAACCATCCAAAGCTGTCCTGAAGTCTAGGGAATGGAAGTCCCTCCTGTCCATGTCACATCAAAGCATGTATAAATCATGAGAGTGGCCCCAGGTGCTTGGGCTGTGTACATAGCAAAGCTGTACTGAAGAAGATTGAGGAAGAGCTCTGCAAAGTTGTTTTAATGAAGATTTAAATGAAGAAGTGGTTGATGCCTTTAGGAGTGTACATCTACTGCCTTGTGTACTCCTTACAGTACATCTGGTATTCTTAGCCAAGGGTAAAAAGACTCTTTCTTCATGTCTTTTTTCCCACATTTTTATTAAAAATATTTCTGAAGGATAAATTCATGCAAAATGAATTATAAATACATGTATAATTGCTGGACAGTCATTAAGAACAAAATTACAACTAGTAAACTACCAGTCACAGAAGATTTAAATAAAAGTAAGAGGATCTAGATTCCTTCAAAAAGGATTATTAGAATTTGCTACCTTACATGCAATAGCAGCATGGCAACCACAGACTCCCAGCCTTGTTCATTAACTTATTTAGCAGACATTTCTTAAAGAAGTTTGCATACACAGAGTAATTAAGAGATACTGATATTTCTAGTTCACAAAAAAGTTACATTGGGTTTGTTTAAGTTCTTTTTAAATTTAAAATACATCTGTATTTGCAAGATGCTGCCACAGCTCCTAGTAGCAACACTTTTGAGGGCTGGTTTCAGAGCTTGAACTTTCATGTCCTATATGGCTGGATATATCCCTCCAATAGCTAGCACAGCAACCGCTGTCAAGAAGAGCAGTTTTTTCCCTTCCCTCTGACTGTTCTCTCCTTTTTCCATATTTTACACCAAGGAAAACTTCTCCAATTCATTGGCAATACCACTAATTTCAATGTTAAAAATGTCTGAGGAAGGAGTGCAGAAAGGAACATTCTAAATTCATTCCTAACCTGCAGTAACACTGCTATGAATTAATTTTTAAACCTTTGGAAACTTGTCTCACAAGTAATAATGGAAATACTGTGAAAACCAATTTTGTCACTGGGGCTGGTCTACAGGCAAAATTATTCTGAAGGTAGGATAATACTAGTATAACTAGTCAAATATTGAAACCAAGACTTTTAAGTCATATTTAACCTATTTCAAGGCTTCTTAAGTTTCTGCTAGATAATCCTTTGAACTGCTGCAAAGTGTATCTAGTTGTAATTTCTTCAAATTTTGCTGTGCCTGAAACCAAAGGAATTTGAAATTTTGGGTGTTTATTTTATATTTCATTCAAAGTAAACTGTCTCACAGTCTAATGTATCATCAATGAAAATGGTGTGGCAAAGAAAAACAGCTATTTAATACTACTCTCCTCTAATTACTTTCTCCAGCAGGTGGTGAGATTATTGTCTTCTGTAACATTATCTACTATAAACTACAAATAGCACAGTTGTAACTTAATATGACATGAACATTTAACACTCTCTCCTGATGTTTTTGCTTCTTTTTCTTTTAATAATTGTATGAGTAGGGGACAATAGATTTGGGAGAACAAAATTTGATTTAACAACTACATAGCTGAGGTATTTTACTTCATGCATCATACGTATGCACCTTATTATCCTACATAGTAGAGCATTAACAGTGTGTATTGTATTCTTTTACTACAGGGTCAAGAAGTGAATGGCAGTGCTACGATCTCAAAATAGGGTCCCATGGTGTGATTTCTAAATATTACATCTAGAGTGACTTCCCTTTGGAAATCTTGAGGTCAGTAGGATGACCTTTATATCTGAGGTTACATATAGATCCAAACCCCAAGAACTTCTGAACGTGCCTACATTGAAATCCCTGTCACTTTTTGTGCTCTGAAAATGGGACATGGGCTTTCTGTTAAAATGATGATTATTCATAAGAATAGGTTTAAAACTGATTCAGAGCTCAGCATTTCAGCACTAGATATTGTGCAAGAAACCATCAAATAGCAGTAACAATAAAATAGATAAAAGCGTGTGTATGCAGATGTAAGTATCTGAAAAAAAAAAAAAAAAAAAA
>VZRS01001727.1:518996-561601 GCA_013398055.1 Ifrita kowaldi | reverse complement strand
TCTGTCTGTCTGTCTGCTGCACCTCAGCACTAGTTCCTCCATGGCACTGCCAAGAGCTTTCTGCCCCAGCTTCCAAGTGGTGTCAGGCATGGGGCAGGTGGAAGGCGGGGGCTTGGAAGTAGGAAACCTTTGCTTTCACTATATATATATATATGTATANGTACCTCCTTAATTAAAACAGGCCACTGAGACATCTATTTTGAAAGACGAGGCATAAACTTTCTACTTTGTGAGAACAATAGTCAGGACACTAATTACCATTTCCCCACTTCCAGCTACCCCAGATTTCAGAAATGCAAGTTCAGAATGGCAAATATAATTACCATGTTGCACTTTGGGAAGAGCACACAGTAATGTGTGAAATCCATACAGTGCATTGGCCTGCCCCAGTGCAGGTGGGATGTGAGATCTGGTCACTAAAAATAAGTCTTTCTTGTAGAGGGTGAATCTTGACTAAAAAAATCTGTGTGGCATTTTTGAAAGGAGATAATGCTGTGAACAGATAGAGGTGAAGTTATGAGCATAATCTGCTTGGATTATGAAGATTAAATGGCATTTGACATACTTCTGCATATTACACTGACACATAAGGTCAGGAAGTGCAGGACAGAAAGCATTGTCCTTTTCTGCTCGCAAAACTGTCCAGAGGCAGATTTTCCTGGTTAGGAGTTAATAACGCAGAGAGAGACAGGGAATGGAATGGCACACACACAGACATATACTGGCTGTTAAATCTTACAAGTGCCTCTTTGCCAGGGTGCATTGAAGACAGTGCTTTACCTCTCACCCTTTTGTTCCAACCACCCAAACCCGTTTTGTTTCTCTCAGGGAAAGCTGCAGTGCACATGGTTGAAGTTAGTGGCTTTCTTAGCATTCTTAAGAAGGGAAAATTATCCCAGAGAAAGGGATTAAATCTTGAAAGGCCCAAACAGCAAAGTCATACCATTCATAGGTTTCATTGCCTCCATGCAAGTGGGATATTATATGGTCGGGAAGAGGATCTGAATGGCAGGCGCTGTATCTGCTATACACTTGCAAAGAGAATTCCAGCAACTTGAGAGAAGAAAGCATCTTGGACAGGAAAAATAATGGGAAATCTAGGAGAATTAAGGGAAAACTTGAGGATATCAGACAGTCGACACATCCCCAGAAAGGGTGCCCCTGTTTCCTGATGGAAACTGTATGCAACACCCTGCAGTCACTCTGGGCTAGTCTCTGTCTCATCTGGCAGGTACAGGCCTATGTTAAAATGCAGGATGGAACTCCTGTGGGCAGCTGGACCATGGGAAAAGCTGGGGCAAAAATTTTTCAAGTGGAGGCTTTAACTTGTATTTCCCATTAATCTGCAAACCAGTACACAGAACAAGCAGCAGCAAGAATATTGGAATACAGCAGGTTTTCAGAGGGTCCACAGCTCCCTGCTTTTTCCCCAGGGCACACTGGAAGATGACAGAGGCCCAGCCCTTTTGAAAAATCAGGCTGCCTCTTAGAAGTGTAACAAACTAATTTTACGTGTCCATTTTTAGAAAATTGGCCTTTGTTTCTCCACCAGTTTTTTATTTCCTTGTACATCTTTAACAGCAAAATATGTTTAGCAGCAAGGAAAAGAAATTCTTAGCAGTAGATGGGATTTTTCCAGGATCATTTCAGTGACAGCTGTGTATAGTCCTAAAGAGTATGAGGGCATGATTCAGTGATCCAAACAAACTTTTGGGTTGAGACCAGCTGTTGTGAATACTTTTTTGCTCTTTTTAGGAATAAAAAGAATCGGTGTGTATATTACACTCAGGCTGAGACTTGGGCTGCTTTTGTTTACTTTTCATCGTGTCTATGCTTATTCTCATTGTTATTGTATTGCTTTCATCTTCAGTAAACAGAGAATTTTTTTTTTTTTTTTTACAAAAGCCCAATGCCTCTTGTATCTGCAAGTCCAAATTCCTTGTGGCTTGGCGTAGCTCAAATAACTGGAGTCTGCATTACTGACCTAACTCAGATCTGCTGGTTTTCTGGTTGCTGCTCGCATTTTTCAGTGGTAGGGAAGTGACAGTAATGTATCTATAACTTGAGCTACCGTGTAGCTTTTTCATTCTGCTCTGATAGTTGAGCTACCAGACACTGAGTGACAGAAACCAAACAAAACTAACAAAGAAAAAGTAAAAAGAAAAGGAGGCATGGCATAAAGTAATAAGAAATGAAAAAAAGTTAAATTCAGGAAAGAATAATAAAAGCAAATCCTAAAATAAATGGCAGGGTTTGATTTTGCAGTGCTGGCTTACAGCCAGCTAACTGTCTGAAAAGTAAAGCAAGTGAAGCATATACACCTAAGGTAAAAATAACGTGCATGCTCTTTTGAGGAAAAGATAAACTCAAAGAAAATAAAAAGACCCATCAAGAACGATAGAACTGTGGGACTTTAACCCCTTCAGGCCCACAGTGTGCAGATTCTGTTTCTCTGTGTTGCTTTTGAAAGAGAGAAGTCAGTAATGGCATGAGAACAGTAGGGGAGGGAGGAGCTGGAAACATTTGAAGGCTCCCAGGTCTGCCCCAGCTGTAACTCCCCATGTCCTCTCAATCTGGTCAACAGGCCTTGTGCAACCACTTCAGGAGAACAGATTAAAAACATATCTGTTCTTCCACAATTCAAGTACTTTCCTTCTTGTTCCAGAAAACCCCATAAAACTGCTCTCAGTTACATGGGTAAAAACAGACTCTGGCCCATAGAAGGAGGAATCACTTCACAGGAAAATGGGCTTTTTCGCCCACCAAATTTTGGTAGTTGCTTGTTTGGCTTTTGCCACAAATGTTCCAAAACAATTTTAATCTTAATTCCTTCTATCCTACAGGGATTTTTTTATTTCCACAACTATTCTCCTTGAAATTCTTTAAAGAGTATTCAAAATTAAGTAGTCCTCATGTTTGTTATTTTTAGCAAAAGTCAATCTAAATAGCCAAACCTAAAGCAACTTTTCTAAGGCTGGAAGAATTCCTCTAATCTGTAGAAGACGTAAATATTACTGCTGTTACTGTCAGCTGTCAGCTGATAGGAGTAGACTGGCTACGAAGAAGCAGGCAAAGAAGAATTAAGGTATTCTTCAGTCATAAACTTATCCTTTACATGCAGGTCAATGACAATAGAAGCAATTCTTCTTACACAGGATTTAGTTCCCATTTTCTGGGTGCTGACTGGCCACAGTTTTGATGTACCAGGGACCAAATTCCAAATGAAGTCCTTCTGTGAAAGAGCCTATACAAAGACTCTTCTGCGATGAACTCTGCCTGCTGTTACTCTTCACTGTGATAAAAGAGGCCAAAAGAACTCTTACAGTCGTGTTAAACTTATATGAAATAAAAGCTACTTACATGCCTCTGAAACCACTTCATAGTGAAGATGGGTAAACTCTGGCTTTTTTTATAGCTACTGCTGTATATATTTTTCTGCTTATCTTAATGCAGAGTCTTGGCATATCAGTATATAAATAAAGACAACCTATCCATTTCCCTTTCAGATTTCCAAGGAAAGTTACAAGGCAATTAGCTTTGCATCATGAGTTTTATTGGCAGCAGAAAGCCAGAATCACAGGAACATTTGGTTCCCAGGAATCTGGATCTCGTAAGTGAGGGCCAGTGCCAACATCAACCAGAGTGTCTGCCAGTTGTTGTTCTTCTTCACAGCTACAGCTGGCTGCCATTCCCAGCTATGCTGTAGATTAAAGATCAATACCTGGTCAGATTCACTTGGTGAGAGATCTGACATCAGTGGGACATAAGGCTATTTGTAAGGAAAAGAGATGACCCATCACTCCACAGTCCTCTAACGACAAAAGTAAAAGAGAGGTGATCAGAACTCCAAAACCTGGAGGGAGTGCTGCATTTGAAGGCAGGCTTGCACTGTCCGCCTGGCAGAGATATGATATCGGTAACGTACGGATCGTGAAAGTATATTAATCCTTGGGAAACTCGATCATGTGGCTGTCAGTAATGAATCCTGCACAATTTGCCATCTTCTGTCTTGATCTCAGGATTCCCTCCCTCTAGTCTTATTTTCTCACAATGAGAGTGACATTTCTGAGACTGTCATAGCTCCTGAAGTATGTCAGAACATTATTGTTGTAATAACTGCCTCTCAATATTCTTCCTGTGTGGTCTCCTGGGATATAGAAAATACTGCCTAGGAATCCTTATTTATGTCTCTAAAGCAGCAGGGCAAGGTTACAGCTTAGATACATGAAGTGCCCATCTCCTTTTGCCTTCAATGTCCCCAGCAATTGCCTCAGCAGAGGAGTAGATGAAAACGTTAAGGAAATAAGAATGGCCTTGGTCTTGTTTAACTGTTTGGGTCACTCTTTGTAACATCATTATATTCAAGACACCACCATTCGTCTTTGGCCCGTGACGCCCCCCAGCCGCCTTGCACTGCCTGAGTAGTTGGTGCCTCTCATCCCTGAAAAGGGGTAGAAACACTTCTCCAACCCACTGGGATGTTGCAAGGGAAAATTAGTGGATATATGCAGCACACTCCAAACACAACAATTTTCGTGTAGGCACCAAATGCTACTAGTGAGCTGTTGCAATTGTTCTTCCATGACAAGTACCTATCTGAAAGGAAGCGTTTTTGGGTAGACACAGCTAAGACAATCCAGCCAAATGGTATTTGAGTTGTGAAACTTAGTGCAGATTTTAGGAGGCCTTATTTATCAGTGTTTAAAGCTGGGTTCATCCAGCAATTACCAGGGAACCCATCTGCCTAGGTGGCATGGCTCCCTAAATCTCTCCTTGGGCAGCCAGGCCACTGGTGCGGAGCAGGGAGCAGAAGGAATGTGCCATTTCCCACACGTAGTAATTGATTTAGCAGCAGTTTAAAACAATGTTGAGCTCTGTCAAGGATGTTCCTTTGTGGCACTAAATCAAGTTCCTCGAGATGGATTACATACTAACCACACACTATCTCAAAATCCCAAGGGCTGTTTATTGTTCAACAATTTATGATAGCCTTGTTAGAGGCCTGCATATCAGACATCTCTGGAGTATGAGAAGAAATAGAGACAAATAGCATACAAACTATATTGAACAATTCATTACATTATATTGTGGAAACCTAAGCACAGCATGCAGATAACCCTTTTATGCATGCTGCCTTATTGAACAATAATCACTCTGTAATGTTTCAGATATTTAAATCATATTTATAATCACACATTTTAATGCAACATCCCTCATAAAGTTCTCAAGGCATTTTACAGGATGCATAAAGCATGGAAAAATACAAAATTTAAAAATGCAGATGCACCTACCACAGGTGCTGGAGGTAGGCTAATGAGGTAGATATACAAAAGTCTAAGCTGACAGTTTAACTGTTTAAGTAGTGTATATAATAATTCAAACACGTTTTAAGGTATCCTTAGTTATAAACCTGTTCTTTAACTAAATATTTGGGCTAGGTTGTATAAGTGCTTATTTTCAGTTTACAATTATGGTGAGAAACAGCAACATTTTTTGGTTCCTTATTTAGAATCTTGTGGTTAAAAGCTTTCATGGATCCCAAGCTGAAAGATAAATTACCAGGAGAGGTTTCCAGTGTATTTGCTGAACAGTGTTGTACATAACAACATCCCCTCCGAAGAGGACTGAAACCTTTTCCTTGCTGCATATGCCACAAGATCATGAGCCACATCCTCACATCCCATCTGCAGCTCTGCTAGTGATGGAGTACGTCATCCTATATCTCAGTTTCCTGGAGTATTTGGACAGATTTAATGGCACTTCTATTTCCAGCTTTTGATGCACGCGTGCATATGTGCATGGAACATTCCATATTCATGGTCATTGATGCTATCCAGCCAAGGCTTCCATTCATTCTTGTCTAAAACAGCCCCTAAGGATGTTCCTGAGCTGGTGACCAGGGCGGCTGTCACTATACCAAATGTGTGAAATATGCAGTAAAATGATGATCCTTTAGCACTCCACAGCATACAGGCATCTGATGTGGACTTGGTTTGCCCAATGGTATCTTAATTCTGATTATACATGTGCTGTTCTTCCTACTAGAGCAGGTAGTAGCAAGCTAATACCATCTCTTTGATTTGCTTTCTTTTTGGTAGACCACAGCTTCTGAAAATCAAGGTTAAGTTACTGGACTGTCATGGAAGTCTTTCTGAAAAAAAGCGAGTTTAATTCTATGCCTGTGACTGTAGAAAATTCTGGAAGTACTTGCAACTTTCTAGGGTTTTTTTTAAAATTTAAACATATTTCACTATGTCCAGAAATAATTTTTAATATGTTGTAATGTGTAAAAAGTGTGGGAGTGCTGGGATATTTTTCTTGATGGCACTATGTGCATGTGTCTATATTCTCATGGCATATTTGTGGCTTGGATTCAAACTATAGATCAATTCTCATTTTTCTACTTTGAGACATTTCCCTCTTCTTTTAAGTTAGAAGTTAAAAATTGGGATAAAGTGGCAGGGAACTTTAAATAAAAATATATGGTATTTTGATGTTTAAGAATCTCAAAAATAGTGCTTCAGAGTTTGATGGGATATAATTAAGGAAACAAACAAAAAAACCAAACAGAAGCCAAAAACCTTATGGAAGAAACAGAACAGAGAGAGTCCCTGTGGTGGAAAAAGAACTGGCTAATCAACAACATCTATGGATAGGAGCAAATTTGGAGGATTCGTGATTCTTCGTGATTTTTTTTTTTAAAGATTATAATTTTACTTTTACAAACCACTTATGTCCTGGGACATGACTAAGAAAACCCAGGGACATCTGCTGTTATAGGACATCTGCTTTTGGCTAATGCACCATAGAAGACCACCCTTCCCTGGCTCCTTTTACAGCTGGACAAGCTTCCTGGTGGGAAAGGCAGCAGGTCAGGAAACCTGGTCAAAGCTTTTTCTAGTTTACCGTGTGCTCCTGAGTCAGACACGAAGAGCATCATCCTGGCAAAACCTCTGGATTCAAACATTCAGGAGACTGGAGTCTTCTGCCTGCACCCAAGAAAGGAAGCTCATGCCCACAGGTGGCTTTGGCTCAGCACAGCCTGGACTAGCCCATGCTTAAAAATCCCCTTATGAGAAGCATAAGTGATGCTTTGTTACAGCTGTCAAAAAGGGCTGGAAAGATTGTTCCTGTGTGAGCATGAGGGTATAGCTGGGACTTAGGACATCAGTCATCAGCAGGGACACACAGCACAGACAGTCTCTGATGACTTTCCACATCGTTATGCTGACATTTCCTCAGTTCTGTCTGAGTCAAAAAAATACTGCTGTTTTGGAGGCAAACCTATATTGAACTTTCTCTCATACTTCTCTCCATGTTTTTGTTGCCTCTTTTTCTGTCTAGTCACAATTTTCACCAAAAACAACGTCTGAGGATGAGTTTTAGAGAGTGGTTTGAGCACAGGGTAGGTTGTAGAGCTGCAAGCAGTTGGAGACTGTCAGCCTTACCTAATGGAATAACAGATAGAGGGCAAGAATAATAGCTCCGTTGTCTGCTAGTCTATTAATAGAGGAGCCATTAATATTGCAAAATGACTGGTAATAAGACTATTTTAAGGATGGGGGTGAACCTTGGAAATAAATGAACTTTCACTGCTAGCAGGATTGCTACTGCATAAATTAAATGCTTTGAGAAATTGTTTGTTTCATTACTGGGCAGAAATATGGTATCAAATGTTAGTTATTGTTGTTATTTTTTATTATTCTGCTTTTTTAAATGTTTAGTCATTCTTTTTCCCTTTAACATCCATGTCCAAAAAACACATAGAACCTCTGACCTAGGAATATATTTATACAACATCATGAATCTTTTCCATGGCAACAGGCCTTGTCAAGCTGTCACAAGCACCGTAATGACAGATTTCCAAGCAGCTCCCAAATAAATATGATCTTAGCATGTTACTGGAGAAAAATGCTTTCTGTAAGTGATGGGTAGCTCAAAGCACCTGGCCCAGCGGTGCAGGTAGAACAGTTAAGAGCCATGAAAACTAGTAGGAGATTCAATATTCAGTTAAGTCTGAAGCCCTTATATTTGAAAAACAAAGGAGAATAAAGGCTAGTTCTTGAGATCTTTTGTCACAAAATTGAACATGACTGACCTCAGTCGAAAGGACTTCTTGAATGGATAAAGACCACTTCTCAAGAGCTGAAGGACTGGACCCTTCCAAGTGAAGAAAGACTCAGAGTGACAGCTGGCATGGACTCTGCAGTGAATAGATCTTCAAAAGGTCCCAAAGAAATGAAGGAATTCAGAATTGGGCACTGGGATCTAAAAAACAATCTGGCAGTCAGATTCTGCCTTTGAGATATTTTCTGCTTCTTGCTGGATTCCACTGGAGTCAGCAACTAGTAGGAATAAGGACCTTGGGAAAAATTTTATTCACAAATGAGCAGCAGCAATGACTTATGAGAAGTGGGTTCAAGCTATCCCTCCCCTTGATATTCACAAGCAGCTACATTTAGATAGGGTATTTCTTAAGGAGGCATAGTCTCATCCACCTACCGGTCAACAAAGTACCAGAGAATACCAAGTGGAGCCAGATGCTGTTCCATGGCTTTTTTACTTAATGATCACAACAGTGGAACTCTGATACTGTTTTTTTGGTACTATTGTACATTTTGTCTTCCATCTGCCTTCTCAGAACCCCCTCCAAAAGCCTTAGCTTTCTCTTTTCCTCCCCTTACTGACTCTCAGCTTTATGCCTTCACTCGTGGTGCCTCCTAACACATTAAACATTCTCCATGACTTCATCTGCCAGATATCCTTTTATTCACATCCAAAAATCTCTTAAAACCCACCTCTTCCAGTAAGCAAGCTTTCTCCTATTATAATTTATAATTTTGTCTGTCTTTTTTCCTTCTTGTCCGTCTTTATTTTTCACATTGTAATAGACAGAGCTGGTAGTATCATCAGCAGCTAAAATTGCCTGACATTTCCCATTACAAGATTTTGTTTTTGGTTGCTTATAATTTTGCAGCTTTAAATTACTTGGACTGAATTTTTCCATGCCAGGTGTCTCAAGCAAAATTTTTCTGGAAAGTTTCAGCTAGACTAGCTTAGACAGTTCTGAAAATGCAATTAAGGAAGAATGCCATGGTTTAGCCATTTGAAAGAATACTTACAGGCATTTTGTTCAAAAGCACTTGGGTTTGGTGTAGAGATTTCAATGATCCAGTGAATCCTTTGGTCTAACTCTGTCTGTACCCCCAGAAAAATGTCAGTCTGTGTCCCACCCCCAAAATCTCACTTAAAACTAAAGCTTAATGGAAAATTGTGAGCCTTTGGCAGCTAAAGCTCAAACGCAGTAGGGGCTGGAGTGGAAAAAATTAGGAAATTGCAGAATTAAGGTTGCTTTGGTAGCTTTAACTAGACCCCGACCTTACGTGTAAGCTGCTGTCACATTCTATATTTAATTATGTGATCACGCAGAGGTTTTTTCCCCCCACTGGGTCCGGTCTCATGCAGGGCACAGGACAGGCCTGTGCAGCCTCTGGTGAAGAAGGGCTCATTTGTTTGCTGAATCTGAAAGGCACCAACTCAAGAGTAGTGGGCATGGGAATTAAGAAGGAGGAAAAATTGTGCTTTGCGTAGTCAAACACTTCCTGGAGATTTGGATGTTGCTTCTGTCCTTGCCAAAAGAGAGAAGATTTTAAGAGGCACTTAGCTGGGCAGCTCCATGGAATATATTCAGCACCTACAGTTGAGTGGAAGAACTACACATTTTTGAAAAACAGGAATCTGATTTTATATATAAGGGCAATATAAATGTATACACTTGACAGAGGTCTGAATTAAAACTTCAGAGACTTAATATTTAGGTTTTTTAATTGTGCTGTATAGCTTTTATTCTCTTTTCAACTAGAAAACAGTGTATTACGCTGTTAAGCCTCCATGGCTTGTTAGATCGGGACCCCATCTCTCTAATCCCTGTCAAGGTAAATAAGGTTAAAATCTGCATTTCGGAATGGCAGCTCTTACATCCAATATATGCCCCAAAATAATTATTTTCAGGATCTGGACCTTGTTTAAGACAAAGTGCCGGAGCTGGTGTTCAGAAAGCAGATCCTCACAAACAGCTGATAACTAGCATTTTCATACAGAATTAAGCTTGTGTCGGGGGAAGGTATTGGGGTGTTACAAAGATTGAAAGGTAAGTCTCATTCTCATCTCTGCAAATCCAGCTCTGGCAGTGGAAAGGGAAGACGATGGGATGCACATGGTATTGCAAGGACAGAGGGATGGGACCTTTCTGTGTAAATCAGAAACTGCTCTGAGGGCTCATAAAATGTTAGTTTGGATAAAACACTTGGGAAAAAAAAACGGAATATGCTTGGCACTCTGGCAGAATTTTATCAAACTGCTAAGTTTTCCAAAGCTTTCCATTAAGTTGTGGACATGCTGCATACAGAGTAAAGCAAAATAACAGCTAGTGGTGTTTGGTCAGAGCAGTATCTGTATCTCAGTAGATACCAATTAGTAGCCAAAAACTACTGTGTACACATGACAGAGGTTAAAATTGCTCAGAAGGTTTTATTTCTGAAGCTGTTGTATTTATAACACAATTTATTAGTCATACCCGGTTAGCATTTCCTTAGAAGTGAACTCAACTTCATCACATTAACAGCTGAGTAAAAAGGATAATTAACCAAACAACTAAACCGTTTCCTACAATTATTATTCAAATTCTTAGTAAAGCATTTATGTTTCTTAAAACTTAGTCTGAGCATTTTATCTTGAAGTAATTTTTTTTGTAGATAAGTAGCACAAAAATCTTCTAAATGGGTCAGACTTCCATTGCACTGAAGTCAGCTCCTTGTTTTAGGAACATGTGTGGATTGATATATCCCTCACAGTCACATTTCTGTACACAGGAAGGCAGAAGAGCTCACTTTGAATTAAGAAAAGGTAAGCCTCATTCAGGAAGTCAGGAGTTTTATGAACCTTTGAATTTGTTTCATATTTGCCTTCTTTTCAAGGTTTAATTACTGAAACAGCCTAAAAGAATCCCCTGAAACTCCACCATCAAATTAACTCAGAGCTGCACGTCTCCGCTGCAGAGCAAATATCCCTTGTAAATGTTAGACATTTTGAGGGGGGTGGATCTTTTTAAAGAAATTATTTTTGCTGTGCTTAATATGGCCTTTTCTTGACCAGCAATTTTTTGTTGTCTCTCAAGCTTGTTTTCCTGAATCTGTCCTAAGCAGTCTGAGAGCTCAGTTCAGGCTGAGCAATGCCTCAGACTCTGCAGTCTTCCACGGAGTTTCTAACTAGGTTAAACATGTTCACCCACCCTTGTTCTGAATTGCCATATGCCTGCAACTTCAGTGAGCTTTGATGGATGTAGCTGTGAGGAGGCATTTCAGAAAGACTCCTGGCTCTTCTGTTTGACTTGTTCCCCACCAACGACTGAATTGTTTACCCACACAGCATTTTTGCAGTTATTGAGAATTTTTGGTCAGCTTTGCTTAATTTTTGTTGTTATTGAGAATTTTTGATTGGCTGTGCTGAATTTCCTGGAATTTTTGGATCACTATCCCCAGAAACAGGAGATGAAAAGTAAAGAATTTATCAACCGTGCTTTACAGGTGACAAGACCAAGGAGCAAGCAAATCAAAAGGCTTGTCCAGAGTCATGCAGTGAAGCATTTCCGCCATCATCTCCAAGATTCCTGAGTTTTAGGATCAGCGTGACAGCTACATGCTTACATACCACAATTTGGGGCTGTTCTTTGATCAAGGTAAACTGGCACATTTGGCAAGCACAGATTCTGCTCCTGTGCTCTTCCTCCCCAAAGATGGCACAGAAGTGCTCTGACAAAACTCCAGCTGTGACAAATGTTTTTCTGTGCAGGAGGTACCCAAGGTCACAGTGATTAATCCAAAAGATCATTTCCCAGTGGATTATCTCAGATGATCTTTCTAAAGAAACACTCCATGTCACACTTGGACCAAAGTTCACACAACTCTTCATCTGGACCCTTCTCTCTGTCACACCACGTTTCTTGATGCCAGAAGTTTGGTGTCTAGGGGAGAGAAGTGAAAGCTATAGGATTTTGTGGAGCATATCAGGGAGGAGAAGAGAATGTCACACAGCTCATGTCTCTTCATCTGAGGTGCCTTATGCACTGCCATCTCTTCACCTAAGGGGTGGAATATTTTTTATGCCTGACACGCTCTTCATTTCAACAGATTTCCAGACAGGAGAAGCCACATTTGTGCTATGAGCTAGAAATGCCAGTCTTTTGCCAGGGTAGATATTGTCTAGGAGATTTTTGCTATCCAGACATAATTTCTGTCTCCTTATCTGGAACACAAAGAGTCTGGAGATGCCACATTGCCATGAAGTAGAACAAATAGGTTATTAAGGGTTTGCCTCACATAAGCCATGCAGAAAAGATTTTGACTTTAATGAATCAAGGCAAAGGATGAATAACTGAAGGTCTAAGTCTCTGGATGATCTACTCTAATATTTTTGCTTCAGCTTTCAGGAGCCTGTCCTAAACCAGCACACTATGGAGAAGTGTCTGGAGTGCATGTCTTGTGAGGAGCAGCTGAGGGAGCTGGGGGTGTTTATCCTGGAGAAAAGGAGGCTCAGGGGGGACCTTCTCTCTCTACAATCGCCTGAAAGAAGAGTGTAGCCAGGTGAGGGTTAGGTTCTGCTCCCAGGTAAGAAGTGACAAGATGAGAGGAAATGGCCTCAAGCTGCACCAGGTCAGGTTTAGGCTGGACATCAGAAGGAATTTCTTCACAGGAAGGGTGATCAGATGTTGGAACGGATTGCCCAGGGAGGTGGTGGAGTCACCATCCCTGGAGGTGTTTAAGGAAAGATGGGATGTGGCACTCAGTGCCATGGTCCAGTTGACATGATGGTGTTGGGTCATAGGTTGGACTTGATAATCTGATGCCTTTTCCAATCTGATTCTCTGTGATTTGGTGTAATCCTGTGATTTTCATGCTAGTATACTGTTACAAAGATGATTTGTGTGGGGCTTTTGACTGAATTCTTTAATTTTTTTTTTTTTAAGAGGACCTTTCTCTATGCCTCCGCAGCCTCTAAAGGACAGGCAGGTCCTGTATGTGGCAAACACCTCTTTCCCTTGATGCTGCACCTGGGCAGACACAGTCCTCTTGCTGCCTAATCCAATATGCTCTGTGGTCTGTTTCCGAAACAATTTTAGTGTGAAAAAACGCCACATTTTCTCATACTTTCGAGGCATTCACCAGGAGAGGAAATTCCATGCTAAATTTAAGCATGAGATACAAGTGGGCACTGGCAGAAGATGTACATACCACAAATGGAGTTCTCAAACTGCTGAAATGACATCCATTCCTTATTTTCTGTAATGGTCTGGTAAACACACCACATATGGACCACACTTACCTTAAAAATATACACATGCATGATGTATTTTAAACCAAATTTGCTTTCCCTGCAAAGCCAGCTCAGACAAAACTCCTTCTTACCTCTCAAAATGGATGGAGCTTCTTGATTTCTGGATATTCCTGGAACATCATTGCAGATGGGCACTACACTACTAAATAGCCAAGCTGGAGGCTCCATGCAGAAGAATCACATATTACATATATATGTGATTTACTGTAGAATTTTTCCTATTAATGCACATTATATCGACATTTACTGTGAGAATTCATGCTTCATAAACATGGAATTGTTCTGTTTTCTCAATTTGTGCCAGTTTCCTATAAATATAGAAATTAGGTAGTTATCACAAAAGCTATCTGATAGAATTCAAAAATAGATAAACAAAGAATAGCAATGCAATTTGGTCATTAAAATTCTAAAAAAAACAAACAAAAAATATATCTGCCCATTCTCCTTTTGATGAATCTGGCCTTTTGCCTCAAAACCACTACTAATTTCTGCTGGCATAAGAGGAGCATTTTATGAATCCTACCCAATGTTCGCAGCACTGAACTGGAAATGCCAGTCAATAACAGCTTATTATCATTATCCAGATGAGAGGCAAATTAAGCACGGGAACACTATGCTACTGCTATGTAAAGGTTGAAATACAAAGCAGCAAAAGCAAGAAAAATTTGGACTAAGATTGTCTACACAAAAATTTAAGGATTATTTGTGGCTGGATCTGAATTTGTATTTTTTCTCAACACACTGGAGCATCCTTGTAAAGATAGAGGTGGAGCACTGCACAGAGTCCTACAGAATTTATCTTTTCCAAAGAATTCTGCTAACCAAAATAAAAATGATTTGCAGGAAAGATCGAATACAGCCAAGTCTCTGTCTAAAATTGGCCTTCTTCCTTGATAACTTATCTTCCCACCACTTAAGCAGCCCACTTGAATGGCCCAAGATTGTTTCAACCCCTCCTGGCAGCTTTTTCTGGGGTGCTGTCAGTTTTGCACCTGAATGACTCCACAGAACCCAGCTCCCACACCAGCCAAGATTTTAAAACTCTAATTCTTCTTGAATTCTTCAGCATTTTGGGTGGGAGTAGAAGGACCAGTTTGAAGCTCCCTAGAACTTTGTCCTCCCACTGCTTTGGAGAGTTTGTGCTCCGTCAGTGCGTCCAAGAAATGTCGCCAAGTATGAGAGTCCAGGTGTCCAACCTAAGCACACCAGGTGAGTCTGAACTTCATGACTGTTTTCTCCACAATTTCTAAATATTTCTTTGGAGTCAGAATGAAACTGGCTGCTTAGAAAACCTTTGAAATGGAGGTTGCACCTCCATTGTGAAGAGGGCAGGCTGGCCCAAAAATACACAGAAAACATTTCATTTCCCCTGGCAGCTGAAGCATCACTGCCCTGACAGAAATTACCTGACAATTTAGGACACGAAGGTTTGACTGACATTACAAGGATCGTAGAGAAAACATGAAATTACTTGGAGCAAGAGTTTAATAATCTTATACTTAAGAAAAATGATGAAATATATGCCAATTAAATTAATTTGGATATGAAGCCACATTTTACAGAAGTGTGAATCATGCAAGGTCATGACTGGAGCTTTTTAGGCAGTAATACTATCCATTTATTTAAAAAATATTAATCTGTTTTCCCCTCAATAACTTTACTTCCCCTGATCAGAGGTGGTTAGAATTCTTTCTGGGTGCACATGAGTGTGTGTATGTAGCTACGTATGTTATAGGCAAGTTTGTTTAATTTCTTTAATCCAGTTCTTGGACCTGCTAGTTCTAGTGTGGATATAACTGGTGGTTTTTTTAGTAGAGATTTTGGATAAAATCAGTTTTTCTTTTGAATAACATAATCCAGAGGTTAAAAAGTCAGTGGTAGTGGGCTTGCTTATGGCAAGTAAGGGAAGTGTTAATGTGAAAAACCCCTTAGATTAGACTATAGGGTAAATCTAAATAAAAAAGACAGTCAGTGTAAAAAATGACAACACATCACTGTGGAAGACGAGAATCAATGCAGTTCTTTTACATGACAGATTTTCTATTCAGACTAAATATATTCTGTCTTGAGCATATTGTGTATTGCCCTGACATCATTTTGCCTTTATTCACATACTGTGGTAATGCTATCTACAGCATATAGACTCCCATTGACAGCATTTTGCCTTTCCTCAAATCATAACATTGTCTATGCAGACATCCCCTGACATTGTTTTGCCTCTATTTTCCACTATAGACTCACAGTGACATTGTCTGGCATTTCATTATGTTCCATCTCAGCAGGGTTCGGCAGGGTTTTACACCAATTATTAGAAGTTGTAGCCAGGCTTCGGGGTGCTCTAGTAACACAAGCTGGCCTCCATGTCTTACTGAAGGATCACAAAATGGTACTCTCTTAGGCATTTATAGATTTCTTAATTTGGGAATTCTTTAACAGTATAACTAGTGGGATGATCAAAATTTTATTAGTTTAGATGGAATTAATACATCTATAACTGTGCTTTCTCTTATTTAATGTATTTCAAGTCTTGCTGGCATGCCTAAACAAAAAGTTGCCATCATGAATTTACACCAGGGAATCTGGTCATTATCAGTGTTATCACTTACACCAGTGAATCTGTGGTCTGTGCTGGCATGTGCACTGTGGGATGGAATCTTTTCTCCCAGCTATCCTGGCACATCTGTCCATGCAAATGCATGGAACATAAGCCTGGCTTCACTCTGCAACAGGCATGCTAAACACTTGGTTTAAAACAGGGTTTAAGATTAATTTAATAGCATCTCACTGGGCCTAGATATTTCTGACAGCACTGGAATCCCTTGTGGCATACTGAGTGCAAATGCAGATGTGGAAAACGTGAATTTAGTGGATGCAATGCTATGTCATTATTTTCTAACACATGTGAGTATTATCATAGTTCAGGAATGTGTGCATCCACGGGTTAAAAAAAGCTCACATAATTTTATTTTGAAAAGGCTTCTAGGATTTTATAATGCATTGCCTCTATCTGGTAAACAGAAAGCTGGTGTTATTTCTTTTTATTTTCTCTAAGCAAGGAAGCCTTTTCAAGGCATGGGAACTATTTATCTGTCTTAGTCAAGGTGATTTCCATACCAAGGCCATTGTCCCTGCAGTGAAACTGTGATTATGTGGAGAGTAATTGTGTGTGTGCATATCTGTATACCTTTACATTGTTTCCAGATAAAATTAATGAAAAAACCCATAGTGAATACAAGGAAATGTGCTTTTCCTGCCTTTCAGAGCAGCATTAGTATCTACTTCATATTTTAATGAATTACTGTGCTGGTAAAAGCTGTATCCGTCCATCGTCTGCTGAGCCAGAGTGGTCTTCATTATGCTGCAGACAGTTTGCTCCCATGAAATGCAACACAGACTGAGGCACTATCATCATCAGGAGCAAAATAAAAACTTGTCATATACAATACTGACAGCAAAATGGAAATGCTTGGAAAAGATGATTATATATTGAAATATATATAGTCCAGAGGGCAAATGTTCATTCAACATATTGACAACAAACATGTAGCATCTTTTATGAATACTGTCTTTCCAGTTCCCTCTGTGTCTTTGGATATCTCAGCATATGTACAGGGCATTATTTCTTCTATCAGCCCAAATCCTGAGACAGTGTCAAGTGCCATTGCTCTGCAGAGTTTGCAGATCTCGCAGTGGGTGACAACAGTGCCTGGAATTTGTGTTGTGCACTTTGCTAGTCTAAACTTAAAGTTCAAATTACATTTGTTTTGTTGTTATGTTGGGTTTTGTTTGATTGTTGGTTTGGGTTTTTTTGTTTTTTTGTTTGTTTTTTTTTCCCTAAAACTTTTCCATTAGCAAGATGGTGATCTTTTAGTTCTTTTTCTAAGACAGTCTGGAAAGTTTTTAAATTAACTTTTCCCTACAGAAGCCTGAAGCCCAGATGAAATAACATAGTACTGTAGTCACTTTTTTTTTTTTTTACTGCAGCCACATATAACTGTGGCAGAAAATGATTAAAACAAAGTGAGACTGTCAGACTTTAAAGTGGTTTGAATTTCTTTATGAGCTTTGTCTATCATTTGATTTGTAATTATTTTATTTCATGCTCTCATCTTATGAGAACTTGTCAAAAAGCTTTTGAAATCCTAATAAGTAGGTTCACAGGGTCTTCTTTGGCCACAGTTTTCCTAACCTTTTCAAAGAAGACAGAAAGCCTTTAAATTAAGCTGATCTACAGGCAGCTAATTTTTGTAGTGTCAGAAAATCACTGACTACTGTAGTTTGGGCTATTCTTTCAAATATAAACATTTAAAAAATAAAACTGAAACAGCTTTTAATGCAATCTGTGTTTACTAATACAAACTAATAAAATCACATAATATTACTTAGTATTGTGCTAATGGGTATTTCTTTATGCTATATGAAAACTGTATTAATTGATATTTTACATCGCTATAGGACTTGCTGTGCAAGAGGAGGAACAAATTTGATTTTGCTAACACGCTATTTACCAAAGCTGTAAAAAACCCTTTGGAGACATAAAAATATGAAAGATGTATTGAAGAGGTTTATTTACTTTTCTTGTTATTGCATTGTATGAATTTGGACTCAGGATGCCATGTGAGAGAGGTGTTTGCTGCCTGTTTGGGACATCTCAGAAATGTTTGCATGTAGCTCCTGGGAGTGACAGCTACACCTCAACAGAGCTGAACCTTACACCACAGTAAAGAGGGGAACAAAGGTGATGTTTGTCCTTTTTAGATATCATAGAATGGCCTTGGTTGGAACTGACCTTAAAGATCATCTTGTTCCAACCTTACTGCCATGGGCAGGGACACTTCCCACTAGACCAGGTTCCTCAAAGTCCCGTCTGACCTGGCTTTGAATGGGGCAGCCACAGCTTCTCTGGGAAACCTGTGCCAGTGCCTCACCACCCTCACAGGGAAGAATTCCTTCCTAATATCCAAATTTAAACCTACTCTCTGTCAGTGTGAAGCCATTTCCCCTTATCCTGTCACTCCTGTAAATAGCCAGGTGTTGCAGTCAGAAAGAAGAAAACTGAAGGAATAAAGAGTATAGAATTATCTCAGCTGTGGAGTTATCCCAGTTGTTCACACAGTCTTCAACACGACACGTAAAACTGTAGCACTACAACAATTGTCTTTGCATTGAAGCTCAGAGGATAGGTTGAACCCAGGGCCAGAAATGAGTTCAGACTAAGCTTAAAGGGAAAGTAACATCATCCCATTAAAGCCAAGTGCTGGAGAGGCAGCAATGGGCCAGAAGGTGAAAGTTGGGTGAAAGTTGGGTGTCACCGTGCACTTTTGCGCAAAGAAAAGAAGCTGGGGAAGGCCAGAGATCAACTTCAAAATGTCAAGTCTATAGGGAATCTTGATTTATCACTGCAAGGATAATTTAAAAAGAAAGAAGGGACAAACCTCGTGTGTTTTCTTTTCTTTCTGAAGTAAAAACTTAAAAAAAAAAAAAAAAATCCTAAACCCAGGTACAGCAAAATAACAGTAGTTACTTCAGAATAATCCAATATCCGACTCACAGAAGTGAAGGGATAGGGAAACTTTGGATACGAAATCCCTGAAAAGTATGGAGGTGATCTAAATCAGTTTTAAAATGCCTGGTGAATTTTGATGCTTTTTTTTGTACTGTGAATTTTGAGCCAGCAAGAGTTAAGTAGGCTTTTCTGAAATTCGGTGTAAGCCTTATTTAAATGCACATTTCTGCTGAACAGGGTTTGAGAGCTCCTGAAAACCTATGGTGGCAATGATGTAACCTGACCTATCACCTCAACAATTTCTTGTGCCCCACCATGCCATTCATGCGTGGAACCACTGGCAGCAATTACAGGAGCATTGGGTGAGATATAAAATGATGCAACGTGACAGCTAAATGGTAGTTTTATTTGTTTATTATCTTGAAGAGTCCTTATTTAAAAACCAGACTTTCCAATTCTTTTTGCATAGAGCGGTTGTCACATTCAGCATCCACTTGGATCTGTGCTTTGACCTGAATCTTTAGCTGCGTAGTGGCTGCCTGACATGTTTGACTTATTTCACTACTTAGAACAAAAGGATAAAACCAATGCTCATTTAAAGTATAATACTTCCCCGTAAAGACACCAGTGTATCTCATGGATAGTTCTGTTGGGCAGCTTCCCACCAAATGTTTAATATTACATCTGGAACACAAAATTAAGAACATATGGGTGCACAGTTCATTGACTAACTTATCAGCTGCTTAGTATTCTCCTGTTATTGCATCTAAGTATTTTAAGAAAAGGAACAGCCCAAAACCATGCTACCTTATACACCTTTTATTTATTGTCTTCAAGAGTATTTAAGCAAGATCTGTATTTTATCACCTAGACCTCAGAACAGCCAGCAATGCAGTGGGAACAACTGTTGTGGACAAGGTGGGGGACCATATGAAACTCTCCAATTTTAACACCATAAATACTCAAAGTGTGACTGGGAAACCCATCTGTGTGATAGCTCTGAACTGTATGGTACAGTCCTTCCACAAATTAAAAACCATCGCTCCATATTTTGGGTTATCAAAACATTCTGAGTACCTTGAAAAAGCACAAATTCCTACAACACAGAATACCATTACTTATTAGATAAGTATACCTAGATATCGCCAGCTATACACTATTATATTTAAAGTACTTGTGTTTCTCCTCCCCTTTTGTCAAGATCTCTGTAGTGCAGTGCTATCAGATAACGATTTGGCTTCTCCAGCCATGAGACACAGGCCTTTTCTAATTCTGTTCAGCTCTATGTTATATGGTGAAGAGTAAATTAATTTTGCAGCTCCAGATCAGAGATCAGGTGAGTGGCAGCAAGACAACCACAGAATATTTAAATCAAGGGAGTCTTTTTCTTTACATATGCACTCCATGAAAAATACAAATGTTGCCTTCAGAACAGTGATTCATACTTACTCAGATGTCCTTATCGGCACCAGAAAATGTGACTGTCCTCCAAACCCTCATGTTAGATATTTACTGTGTGTTTCATTGTCTGGGTCCCAGGACTGGAACAGTTGTGCAGGGAAGGGGTGAGGTCGCCCATGGGCAAGCACTCTGATTAATTTGCATTAAACCACAGGATGGAGCTTGAACTTCTCTAGGCACATTAGGGTGCATCAATCAACTTTGTCTGGTGTGAATGTGTGTGTGTATGTTCAACCTGAACACTTTAAATATCCTCAGCATTGGTAATATTCCTTCTTGCAAATAAGCTTCCATAGGAAACAAAATTGTCCTTTGCTGCTGTAGATCTCATGGTTGCCTTTTCGGGTCATAACAGAAAGCAAGAAAAAGAAATGCAGCCAATACATGATAAAAAAATAATGAGAAAAATCACTAAATAATAGCTGATGGACAGGCAGAGGGATTTATGTGCAGCTGCTGGGGACACGCAGCTTCTGGAAGCATTGATGGAGCTGCCACTCCCCAGCCCTGGTAGTCCTTCCAGACTGCTAACACAAATGTTTATCCCTCCAAAAGACATGTTTTCTTTCGCTTTCTCAATCATAAGTTCAAGACATGCATTGCTCAATCTCCCTTCCAGAAAATATTGGTTCCAAAGTGGTTTGGTTTGTGTCTATTTTTTTTTTTTTTTTTTTTTTTAGGAAAGAAGAGACAATTTTTTTGGCTGTGGAGCAATGAGAATGAGTGAGCTAAATTAATCTGAGAAACAAATTGTGTTAAGGGAGGGGGGACCTGATAGATAAGCAGCCATGGTAAATCTATCTACAGGGAGGACAAACAAGCACAACTTGACTTTCATGTAACCCTTAATCTATTTATAGGAGGAAGAGTTGGGAAATGAAGTACCTTTCAACAGCAGTTTAAGTCAACAACTAAAATTAATTGCCCTCACTTTAAAACTACAGTACTCGTGCAGGCTGCACATGAACAGCCAATTTCACACTCCCAGATTCTGGCAAAACGTTGACAAAACAACTTCCTCTTGGAAGTAGAGAAAAAGTCAGGCCCCAGCTTTCCTAGCTTTAATAAACCTCCCGTTTGTCAAAGTGTGCAGAAAGGGATCTTGTGCTGCAGAGGCAGGTGACCATCATTACGAACTATCGGGTTTTGCCTCTGCAGCAAGGATAAAAAGTGCCAACATTTGCTGGTATCAATGTCACAGGCAGGCTGTACTGGCTTTTATTCCACTACTACACTACTCACGTCACACCTGAGAAACCCAACAATGCTGGCAGAGTGGTTGAGCATGGAACTTGGACCCTGCCCATGGTGAAAACCTGAGATTGAGTCTCAGCCATGAGATGTCACAGTCCCTGGCCACCTGCCAGCCCTCAGCACCACTAAGGCACTTCAGCACTGGGCTGTGGGGCAAACTACGGGTTCACATGAATAGTCTGGGAATTGAATAAGTCAGCTGGTTCCACTGCTTTCAGTGATCTGATTTAATAAAGCCAGAATTGCATTGCAAAACCCTTCTTCTTATTCTTTTGTTTAGCTTTTATTTTGGACTGAGGGTTGGGAAAGTCGTTAACCTTTTGGCTTTTTCTCCCTTTGCAGAGCTTGGTGGCATACCTGCTCTCTGAATGCTGTCCTGTGGGTTTTTCTTATTCACCGAGATATTTATTTCTTTCCAATATTTTAGATCACAAACAGATGGGCTGCAAACCCAGCAGTCAGGAGCCAGGGAGCTCCCACTTACCTACAGCCTAATTCTGGCCAGAGCAGTCAAAGCTCTGAGCTTCAATTACCACACATGAAGACTGAGGCTTGGTCATGTCAGCACTGCTCTCCAGCCCAATTTTTACACTGTGTGTGTTTATTTCTGCAGGCTGAGGAAACACAAGCTGGGCACAAAAGAAGACTTTTCTCATTTGGCTTTTAACTGAGATATTTTTTGATTTCCCCTCAATCTGCACTGGGAAGGAAAAGCTTGTCTGTCAGCCTAACTCTACCTCAGAACTACTAAGGAACTCTTAAAATAAATGATAGTAAACATGGGGTATGTATATGCTTGTTTGTATGCTGTGTTTATGAGAAGTTTTGAATTCTATCCCATTGTTTGTAAATATTCTATATAACTCATCTGTTTTTATGTATTAATTTGTATGTGTTCATTTATTTTTGGTAACAACCTGTTTTATGGAAATATTTTAATAAAAATCTGTGAACATGAGGAAAAGTAGAGCACAATACAGATGCACAAACACTCGCTGCATGACTCGGAGGGAAAAAAAGTGTACAAGGAATTCACACATCATCTAAATGGAGAAATGTATAAAACAGAAATGCTGAATGAAACGAGTATGTAAATACAGGCTAAACAGGATCATTGTCAGCCCTGCTTTCCTGTGATCCAGTCTATCCATCATGCCACAGGAAAAGGGTGGTGAGCCAGCAGGAGAGGTGCGTGAGGGTATCTGATGCTCCCAGGTAAACTCCTGTGGGATGTAGGGAGGACCAAAAGCAGCCAAATCTGGTCCAGCAGCCAGGAGTTTTGGAGGGCAGTGCTGGGCAGAGGGACGCTTTCCCAGGATTCATGGCAGGGGGGAGTGGAGGTGACACCCAAGCAGTGCACTCCCCACAGTGACAGCCCTGCTGCTGTGCTGGTGCTGCTCCAGCATGCCTTGATTTGTTGCTTTGACTGGATTTGATCTGGCTGTCATAATATTTCCAGACTCACTGGGCATCATGTGTCTTTATTAAAGTTTGCTGAGCATTTTTGAGATCCTTTGATAAACTGTGCTAAATGCCAGGTGTTATTTTCACTTTTCCCCAGATGTACTTAATACAGTTGTCTGCTGTTTTGCTGATTACTGCGCTTACTGCATCTATAGAGACGTGCTAAGTAATAAGGCTATCAATCAGCTCATGCGTGGAAAAACTCATGGGCTGCGCCAAAAGCACCAAAGACTGCTTTGCTGTTGCTGTGGTTTTACCTGTGGGGACATAGAGCAGATAGGGGCTGGCAAGCATGCAGCATGGTGGCTGGTCACGGAAGGGCTTTTCCCGTCCCTGCCACATCCTGCCCTCAGCCTCAGACCTTGGGTCTGCATAAAGTTAGCTTCAGCCCAAGCATTTAGTGGGACTTGTGCCTCCTTTCTGTCTCTGCCCATCCCTCACACTCGTGTGGGAACCCTGTGTAGCTCTTGGAAAGCCTGGAAGGACAAGCGAGGGCCATCTGACCCACAAGTGGCATTTGCCCTTTTTTTTTTGTTCCTATTCAGTAGCGCGATGTGGAAATCCCACATTTCGAGCCAAGTCCCACTGCCAAACTGGAAAGCTGGGTGCAATTCCTGAAATGCTGACTCCTGTGGTTTCAACATCTCCCTCTCTCAGCTCCAGTGTGACAGGGAAGGCTCCACCTGGAGCTGAAACACTCACAGGGGGAAGATGGGAGTAACCTTGAAGTTCATAGTAAGGAGTGTTTTGGAACACAATGGCAAATTTTGTAATAATATGCCAGAGCTGTTTACACTTCACAGAAAATTTTGGACACAGTTCCACATCCAAGGTTAATAATAATGTTTTGGGTGCAGGAGTCATGGAATAAGTAAAAAGTTGGCTCAGAAATAAATGATGAAGAATGGGGAAACAAAGAAAATAAGTGATACAAGATGAATTGTAACAGGAGGGACTGTAAACTAGACCAGAAACTATTGCATGAAGATACAGAAGATTGCAATCACATCAAGGCTAAGATATAAATACAAGTCCCTCAGCATGCTTGTTTTACATTAGTCTGTGTGCCATGAAACACTGGAGTGAAAAAAAAAATAAAGGAAGGCTAAGGCTTTGGTCAGTATAAGTATGTATCTGTTTGAAAAAAAAAAATCTATTTGAACATTTGCCCGGAACTTAGAATGAAACCATTTGCACTATTTATGAGCTTCATGAAGTTAGGTAATATTTTGGTTTGTTTTTCAATTCCTGGATGATAACAGAGGTGATGCATGAAGTGGTCTACATCCCTTGTGAAGAGACTTGCTCTGGCTGCTGGCCTTAAAGGGAGCAGAGCTGGAAGGGAAGAGGGATTGCCCAGTTTTTGCATAAGGACTCGAGCGATGCTCAGACATCCTTTTTTATTCCAGATGGTACATGATACCAGGTAAGCTGAGTGGTTTTACCTCCACTGAAACCTTCAGCTATGGACATTTACACACCTCCTCATGTCTGTCCATTTGTGGCCTTGTCACTGTATTTCAGGTGGCATCATCAAAATAACCCAAAGTTTGTGAAAAACCATTTTAAAAAATGTTAGCCTTAAAAGGAAGAAAGGAAGAATAGGTAGACAATTGAACATCATCCCAGCACCACCACCACCCCCCCCCCCTTTAAATATTAACTAAAATGCTTTTGGAAAAAAAAAAAGTGATGGAGAATGTAAAAGTGTTTGTTTGCCATCACACAGTATGTAATTTTTTTAAAGGAGCTTCAATCTCTGCAGGCCAAGTCATATGTTCTATGGTAGCTCTCTCTGTAAGTACATGAGTACATTCCATGGGGTATTGGAGACTTAAACATCATTCATGAAGGCGTGAAATGGTTGAAAGAATAAAAGCCAACAATACTTTCCTGCATGATGCTCAGAACAGATGAATGAAGCCACTCCTGCATGTTGCTGAATCACGGTAACTTCTGGAAAAATGTGAATTTTTTTGTGCAGTAAAAAGCCCTGCAAAAATGCTTCTTTTAGATTCAGAAATAACCTTTAGGGAGATATCTGTTGGAAGAGCAGAATCTGAGATGCAGGGAATTGTACGTTTCAAATCTACATGCTCTTTTTCTTATTTTTGTCTTTTTTTTTTCCCCAGAAGAATGCCTTACAACACACAGCTACCTTTCAGCCAGCTCTCACTTGGGAAGGAAAATAATGTGGCCCACAGCATGTATCACTTACAGCAGGGTTAATCAGGAGTTACTCCACTGGCACTCGTGCTTACATTGGTGTAAATCCCATGTAAGTGAGGCCAGAGTGATTTCAGAGTAACAAAGAATGTGACAACAGCAGCTTTCAACCAGTGACTACTGGTGGCCCCTACCACATGGGTTTTCAGGAATCAAAGCCCAGTGTGTTTGAACCCATGTCGACTCACACAGTAAAATAAAGCAGCCTTTCTAGTCTGTTTCTCAGCAGGATAATTCTACTACAGTATTACTCCAAGGTTCTCTGAGTAGCTGCATTTAATAATGCTTTACAGTAAGGTTCCATTTATAAACACTTCATTATTAATAAAGCATGGCAATTTGTAGCATGCATAAAAATTATTTATATTCATGTGCTAACCAAGCCCATAGATTTAATAATATTGACGTCTTATAACACGCGTTGTAACAGCTTGTCACAGCATCATCTGTTAAGCATTTCTTACTAATGCCTTTCATACCATGCCTTATAATAATTTGTTAAAGGATGCAGCTGCATCTATTAAGCCTTTCATAAATATGAATAGCACATTTTCTAAAATGGCACCATATATTAAATTATTACTGGGTATTCTAACTGGAAACAGAATTTCTCTTTCTTGCTTTCTCCCTTTCCTTATTTCCTTTTATCCTTGCCTTTTCTCTCCCTGTCTTTCTGACCCCCTGCCCAGTCTGTCTATCTGTCTGTCTGTCTGTCTCGTAACTCAGCTAAACCAAGTTTTCTTCTCCTGTGCGGTGATGGTTCAGTTCAGTGGGGTTTCCTGGCCTGGTGAAACATAAAATTTGGACACCTTGGTTTAAAAGCATCTGGGGGGCAACTTCAAAACAAATGAGGTCTGTGGTGGCTCTGTGCCTCACTGGGACCAACAAGGGCACCAGCTGTGGAAGGAGGAGGTGACCAGCCCTGAACTCCTGTAGTGTGTGGGTTCATGGCTCACTCCTGAGCCAGGAAGCGAACAAGCAAAATTGGCATCAGTGGTTCCTCTTTGCTTCTCAGCTACCACCAGCATTTAACCACAGAGTAATTTGTGAAAAAAGAAAATAAGAATAGAATTACAAATGAATAGAAGAAGAATCATCTTGTCATGAAGGTCTGAATCCGAAAGATTTGGTTGTGAATCTTCTCTGTCAGAGGGACTTGTGCCTCCCTGGGGTGCAAGTGGCAGCAAGGACAGAGTGTGGGTGTGGAGCAGCACCTTGTGTAGTGCTTGGGGTACCAAGGTTTGTGAAAATACTTGTTTGCTGCAGAACAAAGTGGCATTACAACAGCTGTGAGCACAGCTTACGTATCAAAGCTCCATATCTGCTGGGAGATTCACACATGTTCCTGGGACCTGCCAGCCACCCTGCTCCTACGTTTGGCACTGCAGTCCTCCAGTGATTTTATCCTGACCTATCAAATAATTTTGTTCGCTGGTGCTCCTTGGGTAGAAACTTCACCACAGGTGACGGTTCCTCACCTCAGCTCTGACTTCAGTCCTTTGCTTTTTGTTCCTGATGAAACACCTTTGAATGCTGCTGTACAGCACTGGCCTATCTTGCTGTGCACTCTATACAAAATACACAGGATATGCTTTGAAGCAGTTCACTTTTGCACTTCATTTCTATTCAGGTAATACTTCTTTCTGGGGTTTTTTTTCCCTCCTTTCCTTCTTCTGCCATATAAGGTAAAACTGTAGCACACTGAAATGTTATTAGAGATTAAACTCTTAATTGTGAATTTCCTTGCTTTTGTAAGTTTGCCTCAGATCCTTAACATTTTAAATGTAATTTTTTATGTGAATTCCATGCTATTTTAATTCATTAGTCATGGGCTATCATTTTTCAATGTAATTACTGTAATTTCATCAAGTGACATAATTACAGTAAATACTTTGAGTAATTACTATTCATATGGAAAAAGATATCTGGAGGTGTAATAATGTCATATAATAAAATATTTATGATGTGTAAAGACAAATTCTGATGACATATTTACATCATATAATGGTGTGACATTATTTACATGACATAATGGTGTAAAATTCCATATTTACCTTGGGTGAAGATAATGATGCAAAAATAAGTTTCAGTGATGTCATCTTTTGGTAATGATTACAAAGAGTTGCTCAGCATCCAGGTACTGCAAATTCAATAACTGTCACCTTTTGAAGATAAATAATGTTCCCCCACCCCTGGAAATGCCACCAAAAGCCAGTGGGGTTGATCTGCTGCCAGTTGAGGGGTGAAAGAAGGATTTATGTGCCAGACCTCTGCCTCCCATACTACAGAGGTTGGTCATGATGGGCTGTAGAAAGAAAAGATTTTCAGCAGGTGGAAGAATAAAGAAAGAGGTGTCCGAATTCTTTACCTATCTGAGCTATTCTTGACAGAAGAGGCAGGATTTGCCACTGGTTGTATAGTCCCCATTTTCTGAATCTGGCTCTTAACCTGCGTGGTGGAAAGGCTTGGTGCTTGGGGCAGCAGCTGAAGACCAAAGGAAGCAGTCTGGCAGACCTAAACTGCTCTAACTGACAGGCAGCTTTGGGGCTTATCCACTTGCATGCCTAAAATTAGCCAAAAATTTTATCTTAAATTCACTATGAATTCATCAGCAAAATGACGCTTATCCTACCCTCTGACCTCCCGGAGATCTGAGGGCAGCAAACAGTTGCAAATAACACAGCCATGTGTGTCAAAAGGAGGCAATACCTTTGCCAAAAGAAGGGAATACATTTGCCTCAGTGGTGAGGCTGTCACCATGGGTCACAGCAGAGGCCATGAGACATGGTTGGAGCACTGAGCTACAAGGGAAATGCTGGCTTCAGATTTATGTGAAAGTCAGTACATCTGGGTCTCTGTGCTAAGCCAGGGCCCCAGGAAGGAAAAATGGCAAATAATGTGTAGTTGGAGACTAAATATAAATAGTGCCTGAGGAGAACCACAGTTTGCACAGATAGTCCAATCTTTGAAGATTTGCTTCTGTCAGTATGCCACCATCCTTGCAACAGCCTGTTTAGGGACACTACGCACACCTGACCTGCTCACAGCACAGGGATATTTTATTTTACAGTTCTGTGTGGGCTGTACCACTCTGTGTGTGCTGCCATTGGCCTTTCCCTCCCATTTACATGGGGGCTACAAGGTGAGGTGACTCCTGACACGTCAGTGCCATGACATATCAGCCACCCCACTTACACCTTGGCTCGGGGTCTCTGAGCAGCCCACACAAACATTTTATATTAAGGGTTATGAAGGCATGGTGGCTGAAGGCATACTAATAAAAGAACCATTTACTGATTTCTTGTAAACTACAGCAGCGTTAATTTTCCTCTGTGGGTTACATATGGCTCTTCCTGGTCTGCTGGGAAAGAGGTGTCTTAGTGGAGCCTTACTGAAAAGCAGTATCTTTTCCTCAAATCTGGGAGAAACACCATAAAATTGGTGTTATTCTCTGTACATCTGTGAATCCTAATAAAATCATCTAGGACATAAGGAAAAAGTAAAAAGAACTGGATTTGGGAACAGAGTAACTCTTCAGGGAAATCTCAGGATAATAACACCAATGCTGTGCTGTAGATATTCAGGATATTCCACGTGTTAGAATCAGGTGTCAGCAGTGTCACTTATTTTTTGGAGCAGGGAAGCAGAAGACCTGGATGCTAAGGCCAAAAGTAAAAACACTCCATTTTTTTTTCTTAGAAAGAAAAAGTCTGAGGATCTGATAGAATTTTAGATAAATGTTGTCTTTCTGTGGCTTGATAAGTTTCAATGCCATCATTAAGACACAAAGCAAACATCTAATGTCACTTAAATATAAGCACATGCATGTCGTACATGTTATCATAAATGCCTGTCATTTCTGTTTGTATACATTCACAAAACCAGACCTTTGATATTTCTGTAGAATGAGCTACTGCTTGGTTTACAAACTTGCAGAGGTTTTGAATGGTGTCAGTAAGCCTCGGTGCACTGTAGACAATGTTCAATTGCTTGCCAAAGCCCCAGGCTAGGATGGTCTTGTAAATCTTACATCAGATCCTTGGAACTTGCAGACAAATCCAAAGACCAAGACCAAAACCAACCAACCAACCAACAAAAACAAAAACAAAAAAAAAAAAAAACAAAAAAACAAAAAAAAAAAAAAAGAGAGAGAGAGAGAGAGAAAGAAAAAATTAGAAATCAGATGCTCAAGAGAGAATATTCTTGCCAGTAACATGACAGAGTCAAGATAATTCAAAGTGATTCAAGCAAGAGATGATTTCTTTTTTTTAGGATATTGCTGGCCAGTTCTGCATCCTGAATCTGATTGACATATGATACTACTAGGCTGAATGAAGACATTTTGCACATGTTTTTGCTTTAAAGAGCAATTGCTAGGGGTAACACTGGTTACTTACAACATGGAGACATGCCAAACTATTCAGAATGAGAGTGGATTGCTGGCTATCTTGTGCTTCAAGGTTTGTAGAGCTGGGCTGATAATTAAGCATTCCTGACATCACCATGTGATCACATCAATTCAGAGGGTTGGAGAAATGAATGGAAAGCGCAGGCTCCTACCAGGTGTGCCATTCACTTCTGTAAATGGGCGTTTCCACTATAAGAACTTGAATGAGCTCCTCAATAGACTTTATGGGAATATCTTTGACTTTTATAATAATTTCAAGGCAAAAAGTAATGTTTTGATGGAATTTTTTGACATGGATTTTGGATTTCTTTTTTTTCTAATATCCATCTCTTTCCACTGCTGCCTTTAAATATTTTACGCAGAATTTTATTATTTTTTAACAATCTATACCTTTTGGAATATACTTGCTATATTTGGAGTTTTTGGAAAGTTTTTTCTGAATGGAAGCTCTTCTGTCCCATGAGGTGTTGATGCAATATTGAGAGCAATAGCAAATTAGTTCATTATTTCTTAATAGCATCCTGAGCCTGTAGAGGAAAATTTGGATAGGAAAGTCCTTAAACCTCTGTCAGAATTTAAGCTTTTTTTTTTGTTTGTTTGCTTGGTTTTCAGGCACCGTGGTTGATTCTCCTGTTACAGCCTGCTCACACTTTGGAGTAGCTTCAGTTTTCCTCAGCCTTTGCATCAGACAGTTGAGCAACAAAATACTTCCCAAGTTCTGTTTAAAAAAACCCCAACGGAACATGAATCAGACCCAAGACAGTTCTATTTGAACTTACAGTCTATTAGTGCATATCACAAGTTTCCCCGCAGCTGGGAAAGAATCTGAGTTTCTGAACCAGCACCATTTTCCTGAGGATGACATGGCATTAACACAGGGAGGGAGCAGGGGAAAACCACACAAACTAAACCAGCTGGTTCGGACTTCACCTGGCAAACCCCCCAGTATCAGAGACTGGTTAATCTAAGTTTCCCCATGTTCAGAATGAAAGTTTTCTAGCCTTTTCCAGGCATTGATTTTACCTTCAATTGGACAACTCAAGCTCTCTCAGAGTCATATTTTCATCAATGTGTCTTTATGTGGTTTATCACCACATTACCCATGTTTGATCACTCTGTGCAGTTGTGCATGTCGCTGCTTCCTTTTTAGTGCTTTTTGTGGTGTTTTTTGTCATGCAGGGCAAACTGAGAGGTCCCCCTACGCTGTTGAGCCCAGATCAGGGCCCAGCATCTCACAGGGATTCTTTGTCTCAGCGTACACAACGTGTCAGAGCATCAGGCCTGAATCTGCCGAGCGCAGTGACAGCGCTTGTGATGTGACAAGGCACATCAGATGCTGAACACGTCACAGTCATGAGCAACAGCAGGGTCAAACATGGGGGGATGGAGAAAAAAACAGTGAGTGGACAAATGGAAATACCCCTGCACCAACCCTCACTGATGGTGACTTGTGCCCACAGACTGGACATTGCCAAGAGACTTTGGAATATATCCACATCCTGGCAGCAAACAGTGCCCACCAGGCCATTAACACTTGTTTCTAGTCTTTTCCAAACTGTGGTTTGTTAGCTAGCAGCTAAAACTTAAAGAAAGTCTAAATGCCTATAACTGAAACAAGGCAGGATTCTGTTTCAATAAACTTAAAAGTGGTATTGCGGGGTTTTTTTGCATTGTACTTTGTGAAGCCATTTGCTTCCAGATTGTGTTAACAAAAATATGTTGTTTGACAGATATCATCTCAGCAGACAGGTTGCCTAATCTGTTTTATTGACAAATTGACTTATTATTTGATCAACTTGAATATAGTCTTCAAGATATACTTCTATTATAAAAAAGTACATGGAACAGAGAATAATGTGTTTAGTCCATCATCTGCTTTCAGCTGTCATTTAAACATTGGTGTGTCTGTAAGAAAAGAAAAAAGTTATCCAGTTGTTTTGATCATGCTGTCAGAATTGTCTTTATTGTCTGGGGGGAATGCCCATGTAATTTCTTCTTCCTTGATACGATAATATATTGACCTTCCTCATTCAGTCAGAAGAAAGTAGGTTACGATGGCTCTACCCACCACCTACGTGAAGTTTCAGATTCTATCAGAAAAGAAACAAAGCATCTTTGGGAGCCTGAATCACTTATACTTCACTTCCTCTGTCTTCTCTTTCAATGGGACCAGGAAACAAAACGAAGTTAAAAGGTTTCCCTCACTGAAGTCAGAAATGCTGTTAAAAAACAAAAAAAAAAATTCTAAGCTGTTGTGTTGCTGTCTTTTCATTAAGGGGGACAAGGGTGGGCTGTTGGTTATATTTATTTTAAAGTCAATAAGTTCCACTTGAAAAGTTTCAAAAGTACAAAGAATATAAAATAAGTAAGATCTGTATGAATTCAGCTAACAAGGTAGATGTGACAGCTTTAAGATTGTTCCTCAGCAGATTGTTTTGGTAACCTTTCTTGTATCCTCACCTTTGCTGCTGATGGGAGAAATCCTGCTCATCCCTGCCCTGGGGGGCTCTGATGCACAGGCACCAAGTGAATGAAAAATCAGACAAGATTTAAATCTGGACCTACAGAAACAACTTGCTACCCTTGTCTGTTTGCTCTTAAAACTTAGCATCAGAAATAAATTAATACTTGGGAGCAAGGCAGTCACTAAAAAAACCTCCTCCTTTTAGTCCATTTCTGGGTGTCCATCCCCATTTGTCTGTTTTACAGTTACACTCACAGTAAGTGGATCAGCTCTACTACGGGTAATAAAAAAGGCTCTGATTTTGTGATAAAAAATCTCTCTGGATTCCAGATAATTATCAATATTAAAAATCTTAGCCCTTTTAAACTAAGTGGAATAGACTTTTCACTGGGAAAGTAAATGCACAAACTGAATTTAAAAAACCCCCTTAAGTTGTCAACACAAAGGAAAATTATTTTCTTCTTGTTTAACTCAGTGGGTAAATACATTCTTAGAGGGAAGTTGAACAGGCTTTTGATGCACAAAATCTGGATTTTGATAAGAAGAAGCCCCTAAAAGAAGCCCCAAATCCAAACAGTTATGTTAAAAATATGGGAGCTCTAGGAGTGACAACAAAATCAGACCCTGAACTGTAAAATCCCTGGCCTCTGTTTAGCAAAGCACTGATCTGGCTAATGGAAACCTGGCCAGAGAAAAAAACAAACCCAAACCACACACAATTTGCTCATCTTTGGGGTTTTTTTCTTCCTATTTTTTTTAAACTGCAGACATTTAATGCCATGCTTGTCTGAGAGCTTTTCCTGTAGCTAATAATACTTTGCACTGTAGTGCTTTTAATCCAAAGATCTCAAAGTGCTTTGCAGGCATTAATGAATTAAACCTCATAACACCCCTTTGAAGTAGGCATTATTATGGCAGTCTTAGAGATGGGCTGAGTAATTTTCCTGAAGTTGTAGAGAAAGTCCCTGACAGAGTCAGGAATAGCTGCCGAAGTCCCGCGTCTCAGCCGCTTCTGTAACCACCATGCCATTCTTCCAGATTAAGTCTCTTAAATCATTTTAATTTTAAATAATTACTTTGATTTACTTACTGTATTAAAGTCATATCTCTGTTAAATACAAGGGGAGGCATTGATTTATCCTTGGTGGGTTAGGCATTCAGTGCCTGTGAAAGTTGTGCTGATAATGTGAAGTTAAACTGACACAAATCCCTGTGTGGGGATGCTTTGCAGGGGGATAGGAGGGGCTTTGCAGGGCTTAGCTTGAGCCCCGTCTTCAGGTACAAACACTCAGTTCTGTACAGCTCCATCAGCACTGCTGGCACCCACCCCAGGCCCTGGTGCACCAGTGCAGCTGCCTGAAATTACCAGTAGCATTTTCCAGGGGTGATAATTTGCACTAGAAATGGTCCTTCTTATGGCTACAACTGTGCCTATGCACAGGAGGGCTGGTGCATACCACAGTTGCTTGGGATACATCAGCCCTCCTCCCTGCTTCCTGACATTGCTAACTAAGACTAAACATGCAGTCAAGATTTAAACCAAGTCTAACTTACGTCAAAAAGCCATTCAAACTGCAGCTTGAATTGCCACACAGGGCTGGCAGAGTTTTAGCTAAACCTTAAATTCGTACTTTTAATTAGGTCTTCAATTATGTATGTACCATTCTACTGTCATTTAGGCCCAACGCTACTGGAAGTCTCCCTGCTTGAAGTATTTTAGGTTTTTGTGGAAAGGAGCATTTTGGTGTGACTTTAACCACTTCCTAAAGGCTTGGCCTCCACAAGGAAGGGGTGAAGGGCAGGCCTAATTTTGGTCAAAGTAACATTCCATGCTGCCTCTGGCAGCAAGTTTAGAAGCGTCCTAAAAGGTAAATTGTTGTAAACCTGCACATAACCAACTCCATAATCAATAAATTACTATTCTCATGTCAAGCACTTTCCTCTGATCAGGTTAGTAGGTGGGAATCCCCCATCACATACTCTTCAGCCATATGGAGCTGGGTGGTGGTGACAGCTGAGTTTGTTGGACATCCAGAGCTCTGAGCAGAATCTGTCTGCAATGGTGGACAACTCGATCTGAGCACTTGGTCCTCTCCCTGCTTCCCTGGCCGCAGACACCTGCTGCTTTACCAGCAGAAAAAAACCACCCAAAACCAGAAAAACCCCAAACCACTAAGCACTGGCAGATCTCTCAGGATCTCAGGATGTTGGATACAGCCAGAAAATCCAGAAATCCTAAGGCTGGATTTCCAAGTGGCCAGGCCAGACGTGGTGTAAGTGAGGGTGGGAGGTGTGTAGGTGTGTGTGGGGAATGGGAACATGTGACCCACCTGAGCAACGCCATAAGGCCATGACAGCAATGATGAATGCAATGTTTGCATGACTGAAGGTTGGACAGCAACAGTTCCAAATGGTACTTGGGAATCTGCAGGATTTCTTCTGCATTAACTTAGATCAAATTTACTTACCAGAGAAAAACACTCACAGAACTTCTGCAGTGCCTTGCAAATCCATCCCAGAGCAGGGAAGGCAGGCTGCCACCCCTGTGCTCTGCACAGCTGCTCCAGCAGGGATGTGCTGCAGCTGGGGTACAGCTGATGTTCACAGGGCTGCCGACACCACCAGCCTTCCTGAATTAGGCCGAGGATTCTACAGTGCTTGTTTCTTTTTCCTGTCTTTTTTATTATCTTGCAAGAACCTCTGATTCCAGTGCACAAGTGCTACCCTAACACCACCAGACATGAGCGGAGCATCCCAGGGACTGAAATTATCTACTCCAACTCTCTCACTGGTCTCAGGCACGAGATTACTCAGATAAATATGTTCACAGGATTTTCTGTACCTTTACAGCATGTGTTTTCCACTGGCTGGCCTGACAGACACTGCCTGCTCTTCTCCCACATTGCTTTCCTACAGTATTGCTGAATATTTGTTAACTGAGAGCTTATTGACAAGCTCCCATGCACCCTTTTCTCACTGATGCCAAAGTCACAGCACTGAGCTTCCTCGTGAGGCACATACGCTTTCCATAACCTTTCATGGCTTCTGCGGGGGGTCTTTTCACTTTCCTACACACACAGAGCTCGGTATGTTACTTTCTTGGTAGGAATGCGCTAATTGTCACATGTCTTTCTTTTTTAAATAGTTTAATGTCATAATTATCTTCATTTTCTTCCTTCCTGCTACAGGCAATTGCTGGAATGTTTTAGAAGTTTTTGAACAAAAATCAAGAAAACCAACAAAAATCCCTTACAACTTGTCTAGAAAGAATTGTTACCACTCCCAAGTCTGGGTTGTATCACTTAAGGACACTAGAAACTTGTTTTTTTACTTCAGCTGCATACTTAGGGTTTGTCATTCCTGGTTTTGCAAAGCCCAGCCTTACCCACACATATTACAGTTTAGATGTATCTTCAGCTTAGATTTTCTCAGGTTCTCCTTGACATTTTTCCACCACAGATTTAGGGAACATTGCTGTTTCTGTCAGGTACCAGCCCCACCAAAAAGGAGAAAAAAAAAAAGTCACTCCATCTCTGTGTAAGGTGGTGAGAAGACCCTGCCTGTTCAGTCATGCTCTGGTCCAGGCGGGCAGTGTGTGCCATGTCAGCACCAGAGAGGTGTTCCCTTCATCACATGTTGCTGACAGTATTGGAAAAAGGGATTTTGAGGGGTTAAACAATTCTGGCTTTTATTGGCCACCATCATACGGTTCTTCTCAAGCCCACTTCCACTTCCGCTGGACAGGTGCTCTGTAGGTGCTCTAGGCTGCACCAGGAAGCTGCTGGAACAGATCTCTCGTTTGCTGGTGGGAAGTTTCAGGTGCCACCCCACTCAGGAAAAGCACAGAGGACAACCTGGCAAGCCAAGGAAGTGGGAACAGGTTCGTAGGATCTCCACCAGCTACCTCCTGCTTTCCCAAATATTGCCTTTTCCCTTCAGGAAATCTGGAACTATAGAGTGGCATCTGTCAAGCCGTAGGCACTTGAGAGTAAGCACCCATCAGAATAACTTACTGTCAAAAACAGGTACAAATTCATTTCATCCCACTGCGTGCCATATGCTGCTGTCAAAACTTCATGAACTGTTTAGGCAGCATGTTGGGACATTTTGACTAACTATGAGCAGAGCTATTTTTTTCATAGCTTTGTGTCACTGGCTTTTATAATTGGGTATTTCCCTGAGCATGGTTTGGTCTCTGGGCAAACAAGCCTGTGGCAAAAGAACACAGCCTGGGAAGGTGGGCATGGGGCAAACCTCTGGATTTGGCCATCTGTTTATTGTCCTGACAATGAACTGGAAATTGCACTGTACCACGTGGTTCAGGGACCAACTTCTCCTTCTGTTTTAATACTAATATTTGAAAGATGGGGTGATCTTTTTGTCCTGTGATTTGATGAGAATCTTGAATCTTGGAGCAGACTGGTAAGCTGTATCTAAATCTCATTTTCTGCTGCTTGAGTCCAGCTGTTTTGTTCTCTTGACAGGAGAATTTGCTAGCAAGCCCTTTGCTACAATAAGTGGGAAACAGACCACAGGATAGGTAAAGAACACATTTGCTGTTTTATTGGTGCCTTGCAGGGCAGTAATACTGAAAAAGGGGAATGCAAAAGAAACAAAAACCCAAAACCCAAAACCAAAACCCCAGGATGGTGGCAATCCACATCGTATTTTTTTTAAAGAGTACATCAACTCCCGTTTTTTTTCATTTATTGTGGCATGAATGATAACATAAAACCAAAACATGAAAATATACAACTTATATTACACTATGTGTTATGAACAAAATAGAAATCTATAACTCTATGTTATATTTACATAATTATTTTTTATTAAATTTCAAGTGAGATGGTAGGTTGCACATACTTTGTTTTAAGCTCCAGGCATTTGATTGTCTCTATTTCTTTTCTATTTTCATTTCACTTGTAAAATCCAAAACGTTAGAAGGAGTAAGAGCTTTAGAGCCAATGGAGCTATATAAATACTGTTTCAGCAAACCAGTGACAAAAAACACTGGGGAGTAGAGAAATCAGTCAGTAGAAAAAACGAACTTGACATGTTCTTCAATCTGGGAAACTGACAAGTTAAGATAAAGTCGAAAAAATGTAAATATAAACCAAGCTAAACAGACAGCCCATGCCCTGTGAATTGAGGATACACTTGAATCCACATCTAGTGAATTATACAGTTATTTGAAAAATGGAAGGGATGGTTCTACTGAGAAGTGGGCAGACAAAGAAACTTCCTATCCCATACATCATGCCCTGAAATGTCCAAGATACCACGCAGTTGCCGCTCTTTACAGCAGATGAATTCTTGCTAAGGAAGACCTACGTCTCCACGGAGCATAATTATTTTTGACGTTACAAACGTGATGTCAGAGGCTTCTTCGGGGACAATAACAGCTCATCTCTTTGGATTAAAAAGAAAAAGCTCTGAAAATGTGCTGTAAAAAGGTTAAAGACAATTTACTTTCTAAAAAATGATTTAATTAAAGACAGTCTACTGCAGTAACCAAATCTTTGAAATAATGTCTTCGAAGAAAGAATTTCTTCCATATGCATTCATAATAAGAGGATTTTGTTACAAAACTAATTAAATGCTATAATAATAGCTAGTGTTCTTTTCTGGGGGCCTGATTAATATAGCAGAACGGTTAAATAAAGATGTTAAATGCACTTAAAAATCCTATTTTACTAATATAAGGCATGAATAAATGGAAAAAAGGATATACTCTGTGTTATTTAATTGAGCTTTGAAGCAAGTGCCTCAGTTTTTTCCTTTTTTTTCCGCCTTTTCCCCACTGCTGGTGATGTTCTTTCTCAAACTCACAAGATGCAAGGTGGCTCCTCGCATTTAGGAGGAGGTGGCCTGCACACCCCAGCCCAGGCAGCTCCCCAGGAACATCCTGGCTTGCCAGGTTCCCAGGGAAGAGGGGAACAGGGCCCACTTTGGCATTAGGGCTTCAATGAGCTTTTAGGTTAATATGATCCTAATCTCTTCTAACCTGGTTTTCCTACATGCTCCAGGGAACAGAACCCAGGAAAAAAAAAAGAAACAAGACACGAAGATATTTTTATAAATGCATGTTTTGCTCTGTTGTTTTTTAGGGTTTTTTTTTCCCCAGGAAATTCAGGCGGGACAAACAGTACCCAATTTTCAAATCTGGTCTTCTACTGCTGAAGGATATATGGGTGCTCATCCTTGGACCTAAAAAAGCATTAGCACAGGCATTAAGTATTTTGCTGGTTTGGAACCCCAGAGCCTTTTTTTAAAACTTATGTTTTCATCTTTTGGCCTTTTGTTTTTCCTTTTTAACAATTCTGCATTGGTTTCAATATCCTCAATGTAGAGGAGGTGGACAGTCTGCTAAAGCAACCCATTCCCAAAGCCTGAGGGAAGCTGGGCTGAGGTGCAGTCTCTCCGAAGGGAATGTATATGGAACAAAATCAGCTCGTTCAGCTGAGCCCTGGCTGAGGTGGTGCGAAAAGCATGGGGGTCTTGGAGAAGGACTGTCCCACCATGCCCGTGAACACCAGGCTGCCTCCAGTAGCGGCTCCCGCAGAATTCAGGACTGAAACTCGGTCCCACTGAAGTCCAAGGGCCTCCTTCCCACTGACCATTTCCAGCCCAAGCCTCCAAGACTTGCTCCAATCCCACCTCCCACAGTGGCACCTACCTGGAGCTAAAACAAAGTATTCTGGTAGCCCGAAGTGACACAATTAAACCAAAGAGTCTCTATAACATGGTGGAAATCAAGCATCCAGCAAATGTGAGGTGAACCCACAAGAGTCAGAAGTAATTTGTTCACAAAGACAGGGAACAAATTTAAAAGTTTAAAAAAAAATAAAAGGAGCAAATATCTGTTTTCACATTGTACATAATAATGATATAAAAACAACTGTCTATTTTTTTTCCTTCTTAGCCAAACAGAGTGCTTCAAAAAAATTGGCTCTAGATGACTGCTGTAATTAAATAACTAAAATGAGTGATGAGAGAGCAGAAGTTAATTAAGATTGAAAACAACACTCCCATTAATTCACTCCATCATAATAAACATCAGAAGTTGACATGGCTGGGGCCAAAATTAAAATAAAAGAAAGAGAAATGGTGTGAGCAGAAGAAGAAGCGATTTGTTTTCATATGTATATCTATATATTTATATATATATAAAAAGGTAAGGTGGGGAGGGGTATCCATTTTAAATAGCCTAACAGCTTCATTTGCTGCACTGCCAAATTAGAACAGAATAAAATAAAGTTAAAAAAGGGGGGGTGTAAAATAAATTATACATAATTTACTAATCTGGGAACAGCTGACCATTATTATTATTATTATAATTACCATTCAACACTAGCAAGAAGAGGCAGTTCAACTGAAAAAAAAAAACCCCAACACAGTCATAAAATACAAAAAAGAACCCTCTCTGACATGGAGGATATGATCAGCTACTCCAAGCATAATTTCAGAGCAAATCTTCTGAGAGAGAGAAAATAGAAAAGAATGTTTCAAAGCAGAGGTGGAAACCAAAACAGGAAAAACAGAACAAAAATAAAAGAGATGTAGCAGGATAAAACTATCATATGTCCAAACCGCTCATTGGAGTATTGTCCTAAGTCTTCAATGACATTTGCTTTTTGCTTTGCACAAGGCCTGCAGAGGTCAAGTTACACTTCAAGTGGGATTTCAAGAGGCAAAGAAAGGCATTCCCCCCTTCCCAGTCTCTCCTCCTACCTGCCCTGTTCATTCTGCACCTGGATGATTGCACTGAGGGCTGAATTTGCCTGATGAAGGGACTGTATGCAAAATCGATGTTGCCAAATAGTGGTGACCAGGGTTCTGGTGAGTGCTTGGGCTGGGATCTCACTGCCACTAAGACGCATGGGACTAATTTTACAAGTTACAGGTGATAACAACAGCAATGCATCTCCCTCTGGGAGTAGGAATTTACCAGGAAGCAACATAAAGTTGGCAACCTCAGCTAAAAAACCAATTCAGAGGAAGGCTTTTGCTTCAGCACAACCCCAAGACCTTCCTTTCCAGGGCACAGAGCAGCTCCCAGATAGCTTCCTCAACTGGTTGTGGTTGCCCAAAGAAGACAAAACTGCCCAAGCAATATAAGTGCTCTACAACAACACCGAAGACATTTCAGCACAGGAGAATAATTTTTCAGTTTGAGAGGCAGCAGCGAGGGAAACCCAGCACTGCAACTGTTTGAGTTCTTACAACTCCACTTTGAATACGGAAATCTCTTCATAGCTATTAGCCTTCCTTCCAACACGAACATCCCACTGATAAAAGAAGGATTTCTGCCAGTGCACAGCAGAAAAAAAAGTCAGTTAAAAAAAAAATTACCTTTTGAATCAGAAATCAGTACTCAACTATCCCGAAGGCACAAGTTCATCAGAACTGGACCCAGTTGGTGGTAACTTAATTATGCACAGTGAGGAGGTAACATTTTCAGTTGCTGTGTCCTGTGCAGAACAAACCACATTTTGGACAAGTCTTTTTTATGTNGGAGGAAGAAGAGAAGGACAAGGAGGAGGAGGAGACAGAGCGGGTTAAAAGGAATTTTATCTTTTTTTTTCCTGTCAGGTNCCATTATTATTATTATTATAATTACCATTCAACACTAGCAAGAAGAGGCAGTTCAACTGAAAAAAAAAAACCCCAACACAGTCATAAAATACAAAAAAGAACCCTCTCTGACATGGAGGATATGATCAGCTACTCCAAGCATAATTTCAGAGCAAATCTTCTGAGAGAGAGAAAATAGAAAAGAATGTTTCAAAGCAGAGGTGGAAACCAAAACAGGAAAAACAGAACAAAAATAAAAGAGATGTAGCAGGATAAAACTATCATATGTCCAAACCGCTCATTGGAGTATTGTCCTAAGTCTTCAATGACATTTGCTTTTTGCTTTGCACAAGGCCTGCAGAGGTCAAGTTACACTTCAAGTGGGATTTCAAGAGGCAAAGAAAGGCATTCCCCCCTTCCCAGTCTCTCCTCCTACCTGCCCTGTTCATTCTGCACCTGGATGATTGCACTGAGGGCTGAATTTGCCTGATGAAGGGACTGTATGCAAAATCGATGTTGCCAAATAGTGGTGACCAGGGTTCTGGTGAGTGCTTGGGCTGGGATCTCACTGCCACTAAGACGCATGGGACTAATTTTACAAGTTACAGGTGATAACAACAGCAATGCATCTCCCTCTGGGAGTAGGAATTTACCAGGAAGCAACATAAAGTTGGCAACCTCAGCTAAAAAACCAATTCAGAGGAAGGCTTTTGCTTCAGCACAACCCCAAGACCTTCCTTTCCAGGGCACAGAGCAGCTCCCAGATAGCTTCCTCAACTGGTTGTGGTTGCCCAAAGAAGACAAAACTGCCCAAGCAATATAAGTGCTCTACAACAACACCGAAGACATTTCAGCACAGGAGAATAATTTTTCAGTTTGAGAGGCAGCAGCGAGGGAAACCCAGCACTGCAACTGTTTGAGTTCTTACAACTCCACTTTGAATACGGAAATCTCTTCATAGCTATTAGCCTTCCTTCCAACACGAACATCCCACTGATAAAAGAAGGATTTCTGCCAGTGCACAGCAGAAAAAAAAGTCAGTTAAAAAAAAAATTACCTTTTGAATCAGAAATCAGTACTCAACTATCCCGAAGGCACAAGTTCATCAGAACTGGACCCAGTTGGTGGTAACTTAATTATGCACAGTGAGGAGGTAACATTTTCAGTTGCTGTGTCCTGTGCAGAACAAACCACATTTTGGACAAGTCTTTTTTATGTTGTTTATGCTGCCACTTGAAGTGTAAACTAAAAGTAAAGGTTCCTTACAGACCAAGTCATTTGGAGGCTGCAGGACTTCATTCTGGAACATACTTTTTGCTCACAATAGTCCAAGATTATTCTTATTAGTACCATAAACACGCACACATGAAAATCCAAGACCATAAAATATTTTTTCTCTAAATTTCTTATGTCTCTCTCTCTTTTTTTTCACCTGAGAACAGCACCTACAGTTTCCTTTAAAAAGCAAAAGCAGAACCAAAAATATATGTCTAATCTCACCAGCTGCTGGTATATCAGGTTTTTCAAGGGATTGTCTAAGATACAACACTGTCCTAACTTAAGACAGAGCAAGAAGCAAAAGAAAAGCCAAAGAAAAACAAAAGAAGAAGAGATCAACCTAAAAAAGCAAATTCGACTAGTTCAGCGCTTTAGTACAAATTTGGCACTTGCTCAAAGACTCAGTATGGTGTGCAACTGATGAAGAGAAGTCCTCTATTGAAAGGAAATAATTGCTTGTTGGGGTTAACAGAAAGACTCCTCACTTCCTTCCTTGCCAGCCACGCGCACAGGCTCGCACACACACACACTTCTGACCCAGATTTGATAGGGAGGAGGAGGAGGAGGAGGAGGAGGAG